>JAQZBX010101569.1:0-11258 GCA_029593785.1 Cabassous unicinctus
GACAAAGTGAGGAAGCGAGGGGGCGGGGACAGGGGATGGGGATCTGTGTGGGGGAAGGGGGCTGGTGGCGGCTGTTTCAGCAGGGCCTCCCGTGGGTGGCAGCTTGGTGGAGTGCCCTCAGCCTTTCGGGTTCAATTCACCCCAGGGTGATTGGGTTCTAAGATATCCAGTTACACTAATTACACTCATTAGACACTAATTGGTAAACCAGAAGGCCAATTCATTCATTTACAATAGGAGTGTACTTTGGCTCCAAAATCAGTCTTCTCAAAAAAAAAAAAAACAAATTACACACCAATAGTTTGCTTGGAGAGCAAAGAATGAGAACAAGGAAACTGGACGGTGTCCAAAAGAAACTCTTATCAGGATAATGTAGCCTGTCATTGTCCTTCCTTGGGAAGTTTCTGAGTCAAGAACAATTCTGAGCACCTCTTGTCCTCAGGTCTGCCCTCCCAGATCCCAGATATGTGGCCCCTTGTATGGAAGAGGCACGGGAGGCTCTTAAACAGGTGACCTCCAAGCCAGAGCATGGATAAGCTTGGCTCATTTCCTCATTATCCCTGTTTGGCTCAAGTTGCTTCAAAGGGGTGGTATTTGCTGGTTTTTTTGCTGAGTTAAGAGATGGGGGCTCAGTTCCTTTAGAAGTCTCATGGTGCACAGAGGGCTTGGTGATGGGTCAATATCTCCTCCAGTTGAGGGCTGCAGGGCACCCCCTCACCCCTGCGCCTTCGATACCTTTACCCATGACTGGGAAAGGACAGAGAGGGCTGCGAGAACAGGAAGCCAAAGATACCACCAGGATGCAGGATAATCTAGAAAGACTGAAACTACTGGGCAAACCAAACATGACCGTCATGCCCAAATCAGACCTGTCCTCAAGTCTAAACTGCACTGCGTGCGTCCTGGATGGTGGGGGTGATGGGGTTTCACTGAGGCCCTTGTAGAAACAAGTGCAGGGTTGGAACTGACTGGAGCATGACTGGAGACCAGTGCAAAGAGACGGCCACAGGAAGGAAATGGCCCTGAGAGGGTCCCAACTGCCGCACGAGGTCCTGAAAAAGGGAGAGCCCACTGCCCACTGGGTGGACCAGAGCATACCTCAAGCACCAAGAGTCTGTGTTTTAACCAGCTTTCCAGGTGAGTGGGGGCACAAGCAGCACAGAGGCCCACGGCACCGAACAAGCCCGTCACGACCACTGGGTGTGCCAGGCACACTTTCACATCAGGGACACAAAGGTGAGTCAGGCACAGCCCTGCAACCCAAGAACAAAGCAGGGGCAGTGGCGGTGGGGAAGGAGAAGATTCCAGAGATGATGATAACTGAAGCCAGACCGGTTGCTCTCCAGGAGAGTGGGGAACAAGGAGAATGAGCCCAGAATCACCTTCTGCTCTCTGGAGCTTGAGTGTCTGGGCCACCAACCAAAGGGCCACCTCTTGTGACAGGGACCCCAGGAGGAAGGAGCGGTATCGGGGCAAATGAGTGTCTTCCTGGCATGACAAAGACTGTCTCCAACCATGCTGACTTTAAAGGCCTACACACTTCAAACCAGTTTTATTTCTGAGACCAACACCAGGTTGCCATCTTTTATTTATAAGTCAAGGTAAATTTTAAAGCCCAGTTTTCATCATGATCATTTCAGAAGCTAATGGACATTTAAAATAATAAAAGGTGGGAATGACACAATTCAGATTAGGGCAGTCCTTCCCAAGCAGGGGCCTGGTTTTGCTCACCTTGCCACAGACCAGTGAGCAGATCTCTGTCCTAGCAGTGCTGTCTGCGAGTGGCATCTGGGAGCCAGTGACAGTGACTAGCTGGCAGGGGCACCTCTGGGAAGAGGTGGGGCTGGCGAGGGCGACCTCTCTCCTGCAGGCACTGGGGCCCACCTGCAGCCCCTTTGCCAGCTCCAATCTTGTAGCCATACAGCAGTTAGAGCAATCTTCAATTTAAAAACAAACAAACAAATCCCTTTGTTCTCCTGCTTAAACCCTCCAGTGGCCATCCCAGCGTGCTCAGCAGATGGACCAAGCTCCTCTGCAGAGCCCCTAAGCAGGCATCACGAGTCCAGTCTGCCCACCCCAGTGTAACAGTGACTGGGACACCCCTTCCCTCAACCAGTGGCCTGGTTGGGACTCCATGACGTGGTCATCACCCCCCAGGTGGCCCTGCTCACAGTCCCCTCACCCTCTGCACTCGAGCCGGGGGCCACGCCACGCGACCTGCCACCTGGCAGTCTCTGTGCCTGCTGCCCCTGGGCCTGGAATGCTCTCCCCACTTCCCGTGTTCACCTTCAAGAAGGAGGGTGGGCCTTTAAAGCTGGTGAAAACCAGGGAGCGGAAAAGGAAGACAGAGCAGAGAGGAAAGCCACCATGTGAGCACCCCAAGGTGTGGGGGAGGCTGGGGCGGACGGCAGGAGCCACATGGGGCTCCCAGAGAGCTGGGCAGCCTAGCCACATGGCCCGTCTAGCACGTGGGGGGCCTGGATTCCAGCAGAGTCTGGCTTTGCCCAGAGCTGTGGTTCTTCACTCACTGTGCCCCAGCATTGGAGGGGAAACGTGAGGGCAGCCCAGGGCCTTGGCAGGAACTCAGCGGGGCCCAACCTCCCTGCCCTCTAGCCTTGGAGGTACCACCACTGCCTATTCTCTCGTTTCAACTCTGACCATGGAAGCAGCAGTTCTGGACTGCAAGCAAAGGGGGCCAAGTTGGGTAGCCCGAAGGACAAAAATATCTGTCTTTTTAAACAGGGGGATCATCTGTTACCTCTGGCTGAAGAGCCCACCAGTCCCAAGTGGGCCCAGGCCAGAAGTGTGGCCCTGGGGACCTGGAAGCCATCGCCACAGCCCCTCGGCTCTGAAACACTGGCACATCGATTAAGTTCAAACCCACTGATCCAGTCTCTAACAGCTACCTGTGCTGTGGCTTAGCAGGTGGTATTAAGACGCACAACAAATACTATAAGTTCAAGGAAATCGGAACAAAGGAACAGTTTGAAGTGCGCACAGGGCGATGACAAGCAGCCAACACTCAGCCACACCAGAAAGAAAGAGAACAATGCTAACTCGGTACCAATGCTACGGAGCAGCGTCGTTAGAATGGAGCTCTTATGCCTGACCAGTGGGGAAGGAAACCGCGATAGAGGAGGTCCACAAAGCCTCTTCCTTGAGCGAGAAGCGCTTGGTTCAAATTTCCTTCTTCCTTGTGATGACACAAGGCCCAAGTAGAGAGCCTGTGCATGTGTGTGTCCATGTGCATGTGTGTGTACACATGCATGTATGTGCAGGCATGTGTGTCCACATGCATGTGTGTGTGCACGTGTGTGTCTGTACATACACGCATGCAGTATCCCCCAAGACACACCCAACCAAGCGATTTGGTGATGGCACTAGAACGCTTTCTCCCATTGCCTTAGAGGGTGCCTGAATGTTGGTTTCCATCAACTGAGAGGTCGGTGCCGGGGCGTCCAGTACAGCAGGGAGCTGGAGCCAGGCCAGGAGGGAGCCAGCGTTGGGAAGAGCCGCCCTTGCCCGAGGTTGGGGCGGCCTCTGCCCTCCGCCAACCACATCTGGAGTCACTCCCGAGACAACGGCAGCCCGGACTGTGCAGAGGGGCTCTGGACTGCGAGGCGAGCCTGCGTCCTGCCTTCCTCCTGCCTTCCTCCTGCCCAAGGTGCTAAGGCCTCGGGAGGGCTTCAACCCTTTCTTACCCAGCCAGAAGAGACTTATTCAGACTTCTTTTCTCATCTCCATCGTGCCACACAGCTTCTCAGGAAGCTGATCGTTCCTCTTGCCGCCCCTCCGTGAAGCCTGCCCTCCCGACGGGGAGTCGGCTCCACTTGGCCTCACTCTGCATCTAGCGCATTTGCTGCGTGGACTGGTCCCTCATTTCATGCACCATCATCTTGGGTCCTCCTCACAAGAGCAGGGCCTGCAGCCTCCCTACTTCCCTCACACACCCCACAGCGCTGCACAGCCCGCAAGGTCCCAAGCAGCTCCTGTATGGGTTATGGCAAAACGACCACATCGGCCGGCACCCATGCTTTCCAACGTGGGTTCATATCCACTTCTCAGGTGAGACTCAATTTGTAGCAGTATAACCATTGCCATTCCCATTTTACACATGAGGTAAACTGAGGCTCGCGGAGCTGAAGTGATTGCCCCCAAGATCATGGTGAACAAGTAGGGAGAGTGGGGGAGGGATCAGGACGTAAACCCGGGACAGCCTGACTCAAATCCCACATGCTCCCTGATGATGTTCACTGATCCATCTTCTTGGCTGAGATTCCCTAATGGGATGTGCTGTTTGCTCGTTGTTTGCACCCCGCCCTATTCCAAAACAATCTGGTGCAACATGCAAAGCCACATGCAACGGGAGGGCGGGGGTCTAGAGCACACCCAAGCCCTCACAGCTTGGGCCCCGCCTCCTCCTCACTGCCAGCAGCACTGGGTGACAATTTCAAGTACCATCTGGGCTAAGAAACCTCTTGGCACTGTGGTTTCTCTTCTTTCATTGCTTTTCTCTCAAGAAGTCTCCTGAAGAGCTTTTTCTTTTTCTCTCTTCAGAAAGCAAGGAGAAGGGGAAAAAGCAAAGCACACCACATGGAGGGAAAGGCTATATCCTCTCAAAATGTCCTTGATTATAGTGGATTATATATAAGACTCGCCATTGAGCTAGTAACCACTTTGAGAGAAGAAGGAAGAAATAGCTCATTAAAAGTACAACCCAATTGTAAGACAATTCCCAATTTCAGAAACATTGACAATGGAGTGAAAAAATGCATGTTAGAATCAACAAAATAGAACTATTGGAAAGGGGTGTTTTCTGATGTTTCTTCCTGATACAGGAAAAGAACCTGGAGATCACCTAATCAGCGCCCCTTGTCTCGGAGGAGGAAACAAGTTATGCATCTTCCCCAGGCTTCCAGAGTCTGACACTGTCTCCCATCCCCCTAGCCAAAGGTATTCCCATTCCACCTGCTACCTCCTCACAGGTTTCTAATGGTTTATCAGCCTACACTTCCTGATAAAGCACCACCTCTTCCAGTAGCCAGTGGTAAGTTACTGGGTAAGTGGAGATAAGACAGGCAGTAGCAGAAGCCAGATTTTTCCGTCAGCTTCCTGGTTGCGTCACTGCCCTGTGGCCAAAGGTTAGGAGGGTCCCCTCCAGGGATGGCGAAGACAAGATGCTGCTCTGCGCAGGTCCTACTGGAAGCTTTCTTAATAGAATTGCAGGGCTTACACAGCGTAGCCCAGTTCACCGAATTTCCATTTCATTGTTCCGCAGTGCTGACAAGGTGACTTAGGGCCGATTCCAAGTCCAGAGGCCCCTGAACCAGGGCAGGGCTGGTATTTAAAACTCTCAAGGGCACCGGTTTACAACGTAGGTGCGTGGGCCCCACATCCCAGAGATTCTGAAACACGAAGTTTGAAGTTGGTATCGGGCCTGGGGGGTATTTTAAGCTTCCTGGATGATTTTAATGCACAGTGGGCATGGGAACTGAAAAATACAGACTCAGAGCAAGCTCATCCCAACCCAGAAGGAAATGCACATGCAGACACATTTGGGACCAGCAGAAGAAAGTTTGGGCTGTGATATGGGTTGAATTGTGTCCCCCAAAAAGATATGTCCCAGTCCTAACCCCCCAGTCCTGGGAACAGGAGCTTCAAAGACGTGATTAGTTAAGAAGAAGCCAAACTATAGTGAGGTGGCACTTAATCCAGTATCACTGGTGTCCTTAAATGAAAAGGAGAAATGGACACAAGGGAGGGGAGAAGGCCACGTGAAGACAGAGGCAGGGACTGGGGTGCTGCTGCTGCAGGCCAAGGGGTGCCAAGGATTGCCAGCCGCCAGCAGCAGGTAGGCAAGAGGCTTGGGAACAGGCCTGCCTACAGCTTGCAGAGGGAGCAGGGCCCTGCCGACCCCTTGATCTGGGACTTCTGGCCTCCAGAGCCATGAGACAATCCATTCCTGCTGTTGTGAGCCACCTCATTTGTGGTACTTTGTTACGGCAGCCTTAGGAAACCAAGACTAAGGTGGCAGTCTCAACTACCTCACTGAGGACTTGTATTTAATTCAATGGGACATGGGGAGCCCTGGCAGGTTTTTGAGGAGGAGAGTGACGATAGCTGAATTTTATAAATATAGAAGATAGGACAAGAAATGGCAGCATATCTGCATTGGAATACACGGAGGCACACGCAAACTTGCTGAGTGCCTGCCACACAGTCCCAGGGATCTGGAAAGCTACAAGGAAGGAAAAAAAACAATCAGTGCCTGAAGGAACTTACAATCCATCTGGGGAGAGAAGTTGCTGACACATCTGTAACCATTCTGTCACTTCAAAACCTCTGAATCAGAACTGGCGCTAGAGACGTGTACTAGAGAACTCAGGAGACGTTTGGCTATGAGAAAAGAGGCAGGCTAAGTCAAAGACCTTGTGTGCCTGGATCTGGGGAACAGATAAGAGTTAGAATGACACTAGTCGAAGATTTATGGGATGGTTCTTGACAGTGCCTTGATATTTATAAGTTCACATTTCTATCTACCTTTTGTATCACTTTATTATAAATAGAAATTCATGGATTATTTTTATTTATTTTTACATAACTAGTTTCATTTAAAAGCTGAACATAAAATCACTAACAGTGCTAACAGCAAGTTGCCCAGGCTAAGTGTCTAATGGCGGCTCTGCTGAAGCCAGAACTCCCTGGATTGAGGGTTCTGATGTCACAGAGCAAGCAGTTCAGGGCTTCACCCACCTCCAGGGAAGCTGTGAATCCGTGACATGTCTGGGAGACTAAGTCCCCAGAGCTTGTGAGTGTTTGGCCACAAGCCATTTAAAAAATTCCAATATGTTGACAAAACAGCAGCCAGGGTCAGTTAACTTGAGGTTTTTTTTTTGTTTGTTTTTTGTTTTTTTTTTTAAAGATTTATTTATTTTATTTATTTATCCCCCCCTTGCTGCCCATGCTGCTGTGTCCATTCGCTGCGTGTCCTTTCCGTGTCTGCTTATCTCCCCCTTGCTGTGAGGTCTTGCCGCATCAGCCCACGGCGCCGCGCGAGCCGGCCTGCCCTCACAAGGAGGCCCTGGGAAGCGAACCCGGGGCCTCTCATATGGTAACCGGGTGCTCTATCCATTGCGCCACACCCGCTTCCTGCCGTGAGGTTGCTGCATCAGCCCACCGCACCGCTCAGGCCGTTGTGCCCTCACAAGGAGGCCTCGGGACGCGAACCCGGGCCTCCCATATGGTAAACGGGGGCTCTATCCCCTGAGCCACACCCACTTCCCTTAACTTGAGTTATAAGTTGAGTCGTGAGTTACTGTTTGTGCTCAGATTTAAAAGGATCTCACTAACAAGTTGCTGCAGTAAGTGATCAAAATTCAATTTCTGGGTTCTTTCTTATTTGATAATGGAATAAAACTTCCAATTTTAAAATAAAAAAGAAGCTTCCTTTTATTAAATAGGTCAAACTACATCAAGATCAACTATCTTTCACCTTGTTGTCAAATATGCCTTCCAAATAAATAATTTTAAGAAGGATAATACATTTGCACCTTTATCACATATAATGGTGAGAAATTGCCCCATAATATTCAGATGGAAGAAATTCCACATTAATTTTCCTTAATCCAATCCAATCCTGCCCCAAGCTCCCCGATCACCAATGATGAGGAAAGGCCGACATTCTTCATTCCTCATGGTGTCTTCCCACCTCTCGGGACCATCCCGGAGTCCAAGGCTCTCAGGGGTGGGCTCGATGCCATTTCTCCCTGGGGGTAACTGATTCCCTGCTGAGTCCTCGTCCTCCACCTTCTGCCCATAACTGTAGCTTTCTAGATCAGGTCTTGCACGACCTGTGGGCCTGCCCAGGCCAGCGTGTCTCATGCAGCAATGGGTGGTCCCAGTGTCTAAGTCCCCAAGCCTTCACGGGCACCCAGGTAGCCAGCCCAAACTGCCCCCAAACTGTGGTTTGTGATTTCAAATGACCACGGGACTCTCTATTACTGAGGAAGGACCTGCCCAAGTTTTGTTCCTGGATCAGGGAAATATTCTACCAACTGACTACATTTTTAAGGGACAAAGACAAAAAATAAATTTGTGCTTTAATTGTAAGATGGATTATATTTACCTTGTGCATCAGTTATTCTAGCAAATTTCTAAATGACAAATGCAATTTTTAAATAAATTGCAACATAATAAAATGCATGGCTTCCCAGCATAAACAAGATCCTGCAAATTCCCAAAAGATTTGTGAATCATTAATCAGCACCAGAAAGCTTCTTAATCACAGTTTTCTTTATACAACAGAACTGCTCCTGAAACTTTATGTGTATCATGGTGCAAATAGACACATATTTTTTATGAGAACTAGGGAAGTTGACCATTTAAAGGAGTCTATCTGAAAAATCATTTCCTAGCTAATTAAGGGGTAAATCTGGTTTCTTAGGTTTCAGGTTGCTCAAACTGTTCTCTCCATTTTGGATGAGAAAATGGAAATTAGAGTGGTGTTATAACAGGAGAGCAGGATCATGCAGCCTTAAACTCATAGGAGGGTGGGGCCCCTTCGTGCCAGTTATCAAGACCCCTCGCTTCTCAATTGAAAACCGCCCCCGTAAGCCACAGAATCCTGAAACTAGCAAGGACCTTGCTAAACATTCAAGTCCAGACTTTCTTCTCCTTTCTCCCATGTTACAGATGAGAAAACAGAGCTTCGGAAAGGTCAAGCAACATACAGCCAAAAAAGCAGAAGCAACCCTTCCTGCTGCCCATGCCCTCACCCGGCCTCTGAGAAGGCGTCCTGGGGCAGGGATTGCTTTAGGCCATAGCAAAGGCCTCATGGGCATTCCAAGGGCAAGACCTACATCCTCAGGGTCTTCTCTGCATCAGGACCGTCCAAGCTGGGGGTGCTTGTAATGGGGAGGTGTGGAGGAGAGAGGCCAGCTGAGAGGGAAGGGCTGTATCTACTCGGCTCCTGAGTTGAGCAAGGTGCCATCGGGAGGTCACCGTGTTCTGGAAGGAGGACTGAGCAAACTGTCTATTAATGAGTACCCACCCACCCCCACCGCACCCCAGAAACCTTGGGACAGACGTACAAGGGGCAGCTTATCTCAGTTCTCTTTGTGGGGCAGTGACCATGGCACAAATAGCCGAGGAATCCTTGAGGTTCCCGCTCTGAAGGCAGCTTCCTGTTCGTGCTGCCAACACAGCTTGCTCAATGCTCCTCTGGCATCCCAGCTCCGTCACCCCCCTAGCCAGGTGCCCAGCAGACTGTTGTTGCACGCTGTGAGGCCATGATCTTTTCCCAGTCCTCTTCCTGGTCAGCCACCCCTCTGTCTTCTTGACCTGCTCTTCTGGAGTCAAAGAAGGCAGGTTTCCTAGGCTTCCGCTTGCCTGGCTTTTACTCCCAGGTCTTCTTCTTCAGCCTCTCACCTGCTTCATCCGTGTCTGGGCAGCTTTGTGTCAGCTCACACTTGATATTGCTGAAGAACCTTTGATTTTCTTGTCCTGGAACGACCTCCAGGCTCAAGATCCACCTCTCAATTGGTACCTGCCAGCATCCAAGCTGATTACCATCCTGTTGGCAGGTGCCCAGGCAGGCGTCCTGCCAGGCGCCGCTCTCACAACCTTCCTAGACCACTCCCACTGTTTTTCTTTGCCTCCGGGATGTGTCCAGAAAATTGCAGCATCTGTCGTCACGGGTTTGAGAAATAACACTCTAAGCTTCTGGGTGTGCATTTAGATGTTCTCTGCTGGGCCATTTGGCCAGGGCTCACTGGCCACAGCCTGCGTTTATCACAGTACATGTATATGGAATATCTGGGGATCTCAGGACAAGAAGGAACTTGCTAAGAAGTCGACTTACCCAGCCCTCGGTATTCGCGTTGAAACGTCTCCTTGAACCACCCCAGATGGTGAAGCCTACAGGTTTTGAAACACGTTTGTTTAAAAATGAGGTTCCTTTACTCTTTGTCATCCTTTCTTATAGGAAGCAACGTGTAGGGGCCATGAGAATAAAAGTTGTTAAACACCGTCCAAAACGAGGAAAGGAAAACACCCTGCACCTTCATCCCAGCCCTACTAGAGCAAAATTCCCTCTGCCTTCCTGGGAGCCCTGCAGAACTGGAATGGGCTGGGCTGGTCCTGTCCACGCCCCTCCACTGCTTACCTGGATGAGAGTACCGTCTCCCCTAAATAGGCACACACGCGAGTGTGCATATGCACGAACACACATGCAGAAGCCAGAGAGATTCGGGTGGACGCCAGATGTTAAATTCAGCCTGTTGTGCACAATTTTTTCAAAATTCATTCTGATCTCATATTGTAGACAGCATCAGCCCTCAGGTTCACGTGATGCATGAATTTTCCTCCTGCCACGACACATGCTCCACGTTTCCTCTCCTTGTTCTAAATGGACCACTGTTGCGGACTTCAAAGAATAACTCTGTTTTATCATTTCACTCCTCCTGATTTTACAAAAACTTTTCCCCAATCCCACTCCAGGCTTCATCCTTCTATTCTGAAGCTTCTTCCTTTGTCTTTCTTCAGATGCTGGTATATCTTTATGCATGAACATTTTAATTCCCCATTAATTGACCATGCTCAGTCCCATTGTACCTTGAAAATATATGATCACAGTTCTGAGATTCCTTTTTCAGTCCTCGCATCCTTTAAGATTTAAATGATTTTCCCCCCAAGTGCAGGGTGTTCCACCCAGTTGTCTGTGGCTTTCTGCTCGGCTCACGCAGCCTCCGCAGACGTCCTCACACTTTCTCCAGGTCGCTTTCCTGAACAACCTAGTGACATTCAATCATTTGCCAGCTGGAGAGGTTTTTATTGCATATTTTCTTCATTCTTTTCCTCTGTGGATTAGGATAGTGCTGACACTTCTCGTATTATGTATTTCAGTTACTGTAACTAGCGAGTACAAGCATTCTTTTCTCTGTTTTATTTTTAAAAATCAGGGAAGGACTCTGATGAGCCTACTTCCAATCAGATTTTTATCACTGAGCCAGTCAGCTACGTCCAGGAGTTGGGGTCTCTAAGAACACGGCAACTCCCATTCAAATCATACAGCAGGAGTGAAGGATGAAGAAGTTTCCAGTCACAGAAGGAAAGCTATTCTCAAAGGAACTGATAAAATAACATTTATGTAAGCAAATGCACATATATGCATATGTATTTATATATCATCTTACAAATATTGGTATGTATTGTGAAAAATTTTGATTTTTACCCACAATAAAAAAAAAAGAAAAAAAAAA
>JAQZBX010101570.1:0-11252 GCA_029593785.1 Cabassous unicinctus
TTTTTATAAAATGGAAACCAAACCCTTCTCAGATATGTGGTTTCTGAAAATTTTCTCCCATTGAGTAGGCTACCTTTTCACCTTCTTAATAGTCATTTGAAGTGCAGAAGTTTTTAATTTTGAGGAGGTCCCATTATAAAATTATAAAATATGTTTTAAATAAAATCTCTTAATCCAGAAAAGGTATTTTGGACAAGATATCCTAATAGGTCCCAACTAGCACAGTAAAACCTATGAGTTACTGGTGGGCAGGGAGGAAAAAAGTGGGAAATGTTTCAAAGTTCCCATTAGTGGATGGTTTAAGAGTGAAAGAGATAGATGTAAAAATATCATATATGCATTATCCTTGGGTGGTTGGAGGGAAGTAGACATGAAATTGAGAGTCTGGAGGCAAAAAAATGGTGGAAAATCGTTGGTATCTTATCTTGAATTAAACAAATGGTAGAGTTTCTCATTAATAAAATGGGAGAGTGTGGTAGTTTGAGGCTTTTGTGGGCCCCAGAAAATCGTGTTCTTAAATTGGTCCATTCCTGTGTGTGTGAACCTTTCATTAGTTTAGGTTCAATTAAAGGCCATTTGATTAGATTACTGCAGTAAGGTGTAGCCCAGGATGAGTATTAATTATCTTACTGGAGTCCTTTCTAAACAAAAAGAATAAAATAAAAAAGAGGTCCACAGAGACAAAGAGAAAAGACCCAGGAACTCAGAGAGGAACCCACAGAATCTGAGAAAGCCACTAGAGCAAGCAGCTGAAATCAATGGAACCCAAAAGAAAGAAAGCCACAGAAGCAGTAGCCAGAAGCTGAAAGCAATGGAGCCTGGAGGAAAGGCAGAGACCAGCAGATGCTGCCATGTGCCTGATCACTGACAGTTGCAGCTCAGGGAGGAAGCATCTCCTGATATTGCCTTGATTTGGATACTTTAATGGCCTCAGAACTGTAAGCTTATAAGTTCATAAATCCCCACTTTAAAAGCCAACCCATTTCTGGTATATTGCCCTGGCAGCCCTTAACAAACTAAAGCAGAGAGTAAATGGAATTTCTAGATAAACAAGAAGAATATATGGAATGATTAGCAAGTTGCTCAATCAGCAATAACGAAGATAGAAAAAAAGAGAAAATAATACAATAAAAAGGAATAATAAATGTAGATAAAGGTGGAAGAAATAAAATTAAGTATATAAATCATTGCACTAAATGGGAATAGAATGAATTTTCCCATTAAAAGTCAGAGACCATCAGAATCAGAGGAGAATTGTTGACAAAGAAAGAGAGATAGCCACAATCTTTGTAAGAAAAAAAAAAACACTAACAAAATAATCTTGCATGGTACAGAAAAGAAAACCTACTTGTCTGCAGAAACAATAGTCAAAAATAAACAAGTCCATTTATTTCTCAGAAGCCCAGTAAAGCTCAGAAACTGGTTGAATCAAGTTTCTTGGAAGGTGGGGTGAAGAGTGGTATTAAAAACTCGAGAATTAATTGAAAATCAGTGTAAGGAGCAAGTACCTCCACCTCCCTATTCCCCATTTAGGACAAACTACAAAATTTCTAGGACCTAGCACAAAATCAAAATGCAGCACTCATGGTTCAAAACTTATTAACAATTTAAAGAGGGTAACAACAGAAGATTAAACTAAAGGTAGAGTACTGTACGACTGTACAAATTTGGGTGCCCTTGAAGCCAGCCTTGTCCCACCCAATCCATGCCACATTCATACATATACCACACATCACATAAGTCAGGCAAGTAGCTTTCCTCATCCTATAGCAGGAGACATTGCACCACAGAAAACTCAGACTCCAAATTGTGACATTTTTCTTCTGTTGTCATTCCCTTATCCATCCTCTTATTTACCGTATGTTTGCTCTTAAAAATACATATATTGCCACTTTAAAGAGATTCACAAAGAAAGAGAAATAAACACATATATGTAATCCATTGAGTTTATCCAAATCTTTCATTCATTTTAAAAAAAATGAGTGTGTCATTTTTGTCCTTATTGATTGGGGTGTGGATCTTAGATGCAAAGGCAATCAGTTCTTAGCATATTACCACCATTCATCTGTTCTAAGTTCTATATTTATTTACTTGTTTTAATTATTTCATCTTATCTCCAGTGTCCACTTCCATTTTTCCCTTTCCATAGGCAACCATTCTAATTGCATGTATATATATAATGTTTTTATGTATATGTGTTTTTGGAAAGTGTATATTATTTGAAATGATATTTTAATTTATGTAAATAGTATTGTTTCAGAGCTATGTGTTTCTTATGTTTCTTTTTTTCACCTTTGTCTTATGCACTATCAGTGCAAAGTACCAGAAATGGGTTGGCTTTTATAATGGGAATTTTATTTGGGGCAAAAGCTTACAATTCCAAGTCCATGAAATGTCCAAATCAAGGCACCATCAGAGATGCTTTCTCACCAAAGTCAGCTACTGGTGATCCTGGGGTCCTGCCACATGGCGAAGATGGCCACTGATCTCTGCTGAGGTCACTGCCTTCCCATCCAGAATCTACCGTCTCCCAAAGCTCAGCTGTGGGCAACCAGTCTTAGGGCTTTTCTCTTATAGGGCCTTCTCTCTCAGTATCAGCTGCTCCACTTTCTTCCCAAGTTCAGCTGTGAGCTCTCAGTCTTGGGGACTTTGTGCTTAAGCTTTGGCTGCTAGCAGTCCTCAAGTACTTCTTTCACATTGCAGGGTCAACAATGGGAGAGCTCCCTTTTCCTGTGTGTGCCTCTCTCTGAGTCTCTGTTTCTATCAGCTCCAGTAATAGGGCAGAGACTCAGCCTGATCACGCCTTACCAATGTAGTCCAATCAAAAGCAGTCTACTCAAGTGATCTAAAGTAAATCTAATACAATCAAAGGGTACCACAACCATAGGAATAGATTATAAGTACATAATCTTTTTCTGGGATTCACTAAATTAAAACTGTCACAACTTTCTTCTAAGTTTCTGAAGTTCATTCACGTTTATTGTATTAGGGTTCTCTAGAGAAACAGAACCAACCAGATGTGTGTGTGTATGTGTGTGTTATTATGGGGAATTGACTCACATGACCATGGGGAATGGCAAGTCTGAATTCCATAGGGCAGGCTACAAGCTGAAAATGTTTGAAATAGATCATTCTGAAGTCTGACAAGACCATATTCACTAGGGGAACATGGCTGACTGAAGTTAAGGCAGAAATTCTTCTTTCTGATTTCTGAAATCCTAAATTCTGGCTTTTAAGAGCTCCAACTGATTGGATGAGGAGACTACCTCCATTTCCAAGGGCCATTACCTTTGATAACTGTAGATGCAATCAATCATGGATGCAATCAACCAATTATAGCTGCAAACTCATCTACAAAATACTCTCACAGTAACAAACAGACCAGTACTTGTTTGACCAAAAAACTGAACACCATAACCTAGCCAAGTTGACACATGAAATTAAGCCTCACACTTACTTGTATATATCTGGTCTTTTGTTTCTTTCTAACTGTTGCATTGTATTTTGAGGTGTGCTTCTACTCTCCCAGTGATGCACATTGAGATTGCCTTCAAATCCTGCTACCACAAAAAAAAATTCATCATTTTCCAACATAGTTTAAAATTTTTCAGTTAAATTCCTATACTTGTAATTGCTTTATATTGACAATTATATTAACTAATACTTCTAATATCATATGAAATATAAGAAAAGATTGTGAATATCCTTATCACAGTCCTGATACTAGTAGAAAAGTCTCTGGTTTTTCCCATTAGTTAAAAAGATGGCTTTTGGCCTAAGTGATTAGATAGATAGAGAGGTTAGATAGATAGATAGATAGACAGATAGATAGATAGATAGATAGATAGATAGATAGATAGATAGATAGATTAAAAGAGATATTAACTCTATTTTATGACTATATACCTAGTATATAGCATGTGTTACTTAATTTCTACCTTACTGAATATTTTTTACAGCATAAAAAGCATCTATGGTGAAGATTATGTGATTATTCTCCTTACTTATACGAATATAAGGAATGAATTTAATACAATTCTAATATTGAAACTTCCTTGCATTCTTTAAATAAACCCCACATGTTAATGATATTATATTTCCTATTATACGATAGGATTCTGTGTGCTAATATTTTTAAAGTACTAGCACCACTATTGATGTGTTGGATTTGTTTATAGTTTTCTTATTTATATATATTTTTAATTATGCTTTGTTATGTTGTGTTATCTGTTTTATGTTGGTCTCATAGAAGAATTTGGGTGTTATCTTTCTTTCTTTGACAAGGGATAGTGTAGGTAGCATTTAAAGGTTTGGTAGAATTCCCCTGTGATTCCATAGGGGCCTAATACTTTATTGTTAAGAAGCACCCACAAATTATTCATGTCATAGAGTTTTTCAAGTTTATTTGCAGAGTTGTACAAAGTATTCTATCATGATATTTTAAAAGGTCCTTTGCATTCTTAAATTTATGAAATTATACTTTTTTTATTTTTGACAGGTTAGCTGTTGGTATGCCCATTTTGCTGATCTTTATTATATAAAAAATTATTTTTTATTAGTTCTTTGGTTTATTCTTTTCTGATTTATTATATTCTGTTTTTATCACTATTAATTCCTTCAGATTTGTTTTAGTTTACTTTTTTGTTCTTTTTCTAGCATTTATATTTAAATATTTAAGTAATTTATTTCCATTTTTATTGATGTGGGCATTTCATAGTATTCATTTTCCTCTAATAACTACTTTAGGTACTTCTAGTGGGTCTTTAATTCATATTTTCTTTATTTATATTTTTTAGAGAAATTTTGCATTTCATTTTGTATCCCCTCTTTTACAAGAACAAAACCAAAAATTGCTTGATAGCATGTCCTTGTGTAAGGTCCTTTTTGTTGGTGTTGGTGGTGGTAGTTATTAGTTTTATTGCATTATGGCCATGGAATACTGTTATATTATTTCTAATTTTTGAAATTTATTGAGTTTTTCTCTGTTGTCTTGCATATGGTCAATTTTCATTAATGTTCTATGTGCACTTGAACTTGAATTGTGCTTTTTATTATCAGTGTTCAAAACTGGATATATATCCAAAGATTCACTTTATTATGCTGTTTAAATCTCCTATATCTTTACTACTTTTTATCCACTTGCTCTCTCTTGAACTGAGGGGTGTTAAAGTCTTCTATTATATTTGTGTTTTAATCTATTTCTTTGTGGGTCCCATATAACTTCTGCTATATAAAAACTATTGCTGTATTATTGGTGTGTAAATATCAACAACTTATATCTCCATTATGAATTGTAGCATTTAGCATTATAAAACATCTTTTTATTTAGTTTGGCCTGAGTTTTACTTTGCTAGATAGCAAGGTTGCAATATTCAACCTTTGCTTTCTTTTTATTTATATTTACTGGGATGTCTTTGACCATACTTTTGCTTTTAACCTTCCTCTATATTTGTTTTAGGTGTGTGACATCTACAGAGTATGAAATCATATTTTATATTTTAACCACTCAGAACTTTTTTTAGAAGTCAACAAGTGAGTTAAATTTATTTGCATTTATTGATATGGCTTATATGATGGTTCTAAGTTCCATCATATTGGTATACAGGAGAGATTCTGTTAATTTCAGGTCTTTCTTTAATCTCTGTCTTTCTTGCTTACTCTCTTTCCCTCATTTATGATATTTAAGAAGGCTTGAATTTTTGTTCAAATGAAATTTTACAATTATATTTTAGACAATACAGTAGATTTTTCTTTTTTAGCTACTGTCTCTTATTTTTCCTGCTACAAGCAATGTTAAAATTATCTAATAACCCCTTTTTTATCTTCTCTTGCTTCTTTCCCAAAATATATTTTAAAGTAATATTTTTTTTTGCTCTAGGTTAATAACTATAAATTAAAAAACAAGCCTAATCTACTTTCCTTATTCTCATCTCTTGTCCCCTGATTTTTGTTCACTGTATTATATATATGTCCCTATGTGGGACTCTGGGGCCTGACTGTAGAACTTATTGTCAAAGAAATATGCTTGTCTGTTTTAACTTATTGGGGCTGACCTGAAGAACTGGTGGAAGGCTCTTGTCTTTGTTTTGCCCAACTCACTATTCTTCTTTTGGAGAAGGCATTCTTTGTAAACATTGTAAGTCAAATGAACAAACCCTGGCCAACTGGAGCAAAAGACGAGCAAAAGACGCACCAAATACCTGGGAGCAAAAGCTTGGGAGAGAGTTTCTGTGGGAAATTAAGGCACTAAAAATCATTATATAGGGGAATTTAGAAAGCTACTGGCATGTCCAAAGCAGGATGCAGGCTCAGGAAAGACCTGAGGATGCCAAGCTTTCACTTCTGGCTGATCTTTAGGCTCAGAATAAGGACAAAGTGAAGGATTAGGCAGAGTTGCAAGTGACCTGCTAAGTATTCAAGGATAATAGGGATAATCTGCAAAGTCTGCAAGAGTTTTGAGACTTTCTTTACAATTTTTTTCCTTTTTTATTCCTTTCCTTTTTTTAATTTTTGGCTCCATATGTGTAAGGAATCTCAATTAAAACACTAGCTGACCACAAGCTGAAGAAACAGAGACATCAGAGACCACACATGACAAACAATACAGACTTTACCAAAAAACTGAGAAAAATCACTACAACCCACAGCAATCAACAAAAACAAACCCTGGGGAGTTAAAAGAATCTGATTTCCAGAGTAACCACATTGTAATATTCAAAATGTCTAGTTTTTAACAAAAAAACATGAAGCATACAAAGAAATGAACAGAGCCTAAGACACATGTGGGACACTAACAAGCATTTCAAGTATACCTATATATATATAATAGGAGTCCCAGAAGGAGAGGAGAGGAAGAGAGAAATCAGAAAGAATATTTGAAAAAAACAATGAAAACTTTCCAAATTTGGTAAAAGACACCAATCCACACATCTAAGCTAACTCCAAGAAGGATTAATGTTAAGAGAGTTACACCAAGACCCATTATAATCAAACTGTCAAAAGCCAAAGACAGAGAGAATCTTGAAAACAAGGGATAGAAGTGACTCATCTTGCACAAGGGATTCTCATTAAGATTAACAGTCCATTTCTCAAAAAAACCATGGAGACCTGATGTTTTAGTTTGCCAAAGAGCTGCTGATGCAAAGTCCCAGAAATGGGTTGTTTTTTTATAAAGGGGATTTATTCGAGGTAAAATCTTACAGTTCCAAAGCTGTGAAAAGTCCAAACCGATGCACCATAAGAGGTACTTTCTCAACAAAGTCAGCTACTGTTGATCCCGTACTCCAGGCACGCGCAAACCAAGATGACTGCTGATGTCTGCTGAGGTCCCTGCCTTTCTGCAGCCATGGGTAAATCTGATATAGGGCTTGTTTCTTACCGGGCCTCCTCTTTCTCTCTCTCTGGTCCTCAGCTTTTTGAGCCTTTTGGGGGGATTCTCTCTTTGCAGCTCAGCCATGGGTGAAACCTCTCTCCTATGGCAGGATCAGATATGGCCACTTCCTTTTCCTGTGTCTGTGTGAGTCTCTGTCTCCATTTTTATCAGACCCAGCAAGAGGGTGGAGACTCAGCTTGAATCATGCCCCACTGACACAGTCCAATCAAAAGTCCTAAAGCACATAATCTTTCTCTTTCTGGGATTCATAAAATAATCTGCTACACCCAAAGGCTGTGTGATGCCACATTTAAAGTGCTGAAAGAAAGTACTGGTCAAGCAAGGCATATGGCAAACTCTTCTTCAAAAATGAAGGAATTGACATGATCTTATGTATAGGAAATGCTAGAATCACACACCAGAAAAACTATGAGAGCCAATAAACAAATTCAGCAAACAAATTCAGTTTTAGGATGCAATATTATCACATAAGTATCAGTGTATTTCTATACACTGTCAATGAAGAATTCTACAAGGAAATTAAGAAAACAGTTCTATTTATAATTGCATCCAAAAGCATAAAATATCTAAGACTAAAATCAACCAAGAAAGTGAAAGATTTGTATACTCTAAACTACAAAGCATTGCTAACAGAAATTAAAGACCTAAATAAATGGGAAGACATTTTGTGTTCATGGATTAGAAGACTTAACATTGTTAAGGTGGCAGTTCTACCTTTATCAGCTTCCTAAGCCTGCTGTAACAAAGTACAACAAGCAGAGTGATTTAAAACAATTGAAACTTATTCTCTCATAGTTCTGGAGGACAGAATATAAAATTCAAGGTTTTGGCAGGACCATGCTCCCTCTGAAGGCTCTAGGGGAGAATTCTTCCTTGCCTCTCAAGTTTCTGGAGGCCCCAGCTGTTCCTTGGTTTGTCGCAGCATAATCTGTCTCTGTTTTCACATGGCATCCTCTGTATCTCTGTGTCTCCAAGTCTCTCTCTCCTTATAAGGACACCAGTAATTGAATTTAGGGCACACCCTAGTCCAGTGTGACTTCATCTTAACTTGATTACATCTGCAAGGACCCTTTTTTCAAATAAGGTCACATTTACATGTGCTGTTGGTTAGGATTTCAACATATCTTATTTATGGACAAAATCTAACCCACAGTAACCAAAGCAATCTACAGAGCCAAAGTAATCTCTATTAAAATTCCAACAGCCTTTTTTGCAGAAATAGAAAAACTGATTTTTAATTCATATGGAATTACAATGGCCATGAAACTGGCCTTCAGCAACTCTACATCTACTGTCTTTTCAGCTTTACAGAGAATTGCAACTTTGTCTCTCATAAGAATTATGATTGGTGCTCTTGGGTCATGAATTTGTCCTTGTAGTGGTAGAGGCCTTTTCCATATGGTCCAGAGGTAGAGGTCCTAAGGAGGAAGGGGCAGAAAACCTGATAGTCCACACAAATGCCACCTAGTAAGAGAAACTGAGGCAACGGCCTGCTAACTAGCATCAGCCTGTTGAGTCACACAGACATATTAGGAAGGGGCAACTTACAGCTCACACCCAGCAGTTGCGTCATCAGAAGGCAGCCAGCAACATCATTACATGGTGGGAAAGAGGGAAGGGGCAAGAGGGGCACCAGCATCATCTCACCCCATTTTCAGGTTACCTCATGTCTTGTGGACAGTGACCACAGGCCAATCATCACTGGTCAACATGCCCTGCAGAGCTCGTGGACAGCAGCCAGAAGCCAATAACCACCAGACAGCAACCTCTTATCCCCTAAGAGAATCAAATCATACAATAAAGTTCCCCTGCTTTGTCTTAAATACGCCAATCAGTGCTGACCCTGGAGCCCTGTAACCCCTAAAACAGAGGACCCCAGGGCAGAACCTGCGTTTCTTTCCCTTGAGAATGCCCACCTTCATCCCTGAAGGTGTATTTTCTTTATCTTGCTTTACCCCCCAATAAATTCTTTGTTTGTCTGATTAATTTGTAGCTCATCCTTGAATTCTTTCTTGCGACAAAGCTGAGAACCTAGTCATGGACTCTGATAACAGTTCTACCAGATTCATATAGCATAGAGAAAAATATTTCCTCAAAGGCTGGGGTGTATGGCAGGTAACAAAATATAACAGATGTCCATTACACAGACTGGAAAGCTAGGATGGAAGAGAGAACAGTTTTATCAATATAGTCTTATATATAAGGAAGAAAATCGTGGAAGTGATGAACTGACAGAAACTCAAATACACACACACACACACACACACACATATATATCAGATAAAGAAAGGTGGAAGAAAAATGTTATATAATATTTGGGATGGGTTAGGTTTATCTTTACCTATACAAGACATGCTAAGACATTAAAATCATTCCATATTCTAGTAGTCTTCTTTATTTTAATCTTTAGAAATCATTTTATTTCTATACTGAAATGAATTCTAAATCATATTTAGGACTGTTTTCCTATAGCTATTTAAGACATGCTTTAGTATGGAAAACTCTCACAGAGATTCATGTTAAATGATCCATCGAATATCATTTAATATTTTTTTCTGGTTCATTTGTATATTGATACAGCAGGGAAAAAGAAATTCTCAAGCCTCTTTTCCCTCTACCAGTCCAGACATGTATCAATAATTCTTTTTAAAAATGGATTTTCAAGATGTGATCATATTTTAAAGGTTTTGTAATTTGATGAAAAAGAAAATCAGCAATCATACAGTTCATCCTTTGAGTAAATAAACCATTTATTTAGTAAGTAAACCATTTCTGGAAGACCAGAAATATAGTAGGGATTGAAGGAAATTATACTGTGCATAAGAGCAAAAGAGGGTTGGAAGCAAAAAAAAACCTTGATTTTTAATTTTTTCTGAATAATTAAAATTTTGATTTTATGTGTAGTTCTCTGATTTTTTAAAAAGGAAATATATCTTTTAGATGGAAAGGGAAGAAGAAATCCTTCGAGCTACTTGAAATAAAGAAAATATATCAATCAATGGCACCAATAATTGTAGTAATAAAAATAAAAGAAATATTATTCTCAATATTTAAGACGTGGGAAATAATTTCTGAATGGAGACAGAAAACACAATACGTAGTGTTCAAAAAGAAGAAACATATGTAGTTCTTAATATTACATGTTAAAGTAATCAAGTTTTTCTGTGTAATAACTTTATTTAAGCCTTTCTTAAGTGAGTCTTCAGAATTCTTTTATTTTTTACTGAATGGGAATTTCCCACTTGAATTAGAAAAAGCTAAATCCTATAAAAACAACACTAAAATATCAGTGGCTTAATACAATATAAATTATTTCTTACACACAAAATCCAAAGCTGATATTCTGGGTTGAGTTACTCTCCTAGTGACTGTCCTCTAAAGAGGCACCCAAGGACCCAGAATCTTTTCATCTAGTGACTCCTCCATGGAGATTGACCTCACTGGAATGTACATTTATTCTGGATATGGATTTATTTTATTTGCCAGCAATGCGTTAGCCACCAACACCATTCATGGACTCACAGAATACCTAAATTCACCATCTTGAAATCCCACACAACACTGTTTCACAGCAAAAGAAATGTGGCAGAATGGCATTCACCAGTCTTTCCACATATGTAACTGGGATACTCTTTTACAGCATAAGGTATATGTTTTGAACATATGTGGTGCTGTTTCTCCCAAAGCAAGAACACATGGTTCCGAGTATCAGGAGGCAGAAATACAATATAACAATATAATGTAGTAATATAATGTAATATTATGTAATATATAACATAACATAATATAATATAATTAATGTAATATATGAAATATAAGACTTAATAGAACATAACACAATACAACAATATAATGTAAT
>JAQZBX010101571.1:0-11251 GCA_029593785.1 Cabassous unicinctus
TATCTGTAGTCAAATCCCTGTGTTTTAAAGTCATTATCTGATTATGCCACTAACTTGAGATGCAGATTGGTTCATATGTTTCATTTGCTTTTTATCCTTGAAATAATTTCTTTTTATTAAAATAAGATTAACTATGTAGCAGGTTTTTTTTAGGCAGAAAATTGACAAATTTGAAATGTTGCTTTACTTACTTTATCTCCTCCTGATCCTCTTCTTCCCTGACCTGGTGCAGTTGACTCTTCCTCTATAGATTTAATTCCATCTGCACAACTCATTCATTTTTTATTCATTTCTAAATTTTATTCATTCAAATCTGTGCATTGTGTTTGTTGTATTATCAATATTATTTAAGCACTTACTGTGTTCCCGGCAACATGCTTTCCATTATCTTCAGCGCCTTTTGCCTGGAGGGCAAATTCTGGGTGTTGGGGGGACCCTGGGGAGGAATTTCCCAAGTCAGTCTTTCCCAGCCAAAACAAGGCCTGGGTCCCACAGAGGGAGCTCCAGCTGGTTCCAGAGTGCCCTGGAGAGGGGGTGGGAGAGGGGCCAGGAAGGGCACCATGAGCTGCTTCCACGGCTCCCCAAAGCTGCGCTTTCCTGCAGCCGGCGTGGCTCTGCAGCTGTCCTCAGCACTGAGGAAGCGCCGTGTCTCTGTCCTCCACCGTCATCAGCCATCAGCCTGTGCTCACCCCGGACTTTAGGGGAGTGGATTTTTATGTCCCTTTCTGGCACCAGCAAGTTACACCAGGGACTGGATGCCGCAGATACCTGCTGTGAGAGTGGGGGGTGGGCACCAGTAGTTGCCACATGGAAAAAGCAATTTTTTGGTGTTTACCGTAAGTTACCGCTCTTCCCGGATGGTGCACAGTGCTCTGCGGGAGCCTGGAGTTTGGAAGAAGCTGATTCAGACAGTGCCTGCCTGTTGAACGTTGTTCTGGTTGGAGCTTCCTCCTCCGCCATCTTCCCACCATCCTCCTCCTCTAAGTAACTTTTAGAGTTTTGTGTCTTTGAGTGTCTGTTCTATGTAGTTGCTGGAGGGAAATACACAAGCAAATTAACTAGGATGGCTGGGCTGGTAGGAGTTGATTCTGGATTTCTGAATTTCTCTTTGACAAGAGGCACTTTAGCATATTGGTTAAGCTTGGACTTGACAGGCTTTCAAATCCCTGCTCTGCTGTTTCTAGGCTGTATGGCCTCAGGCACGTTACTTCCTGTGCCTCTGTTTCCCCATCTGTACAATTGGTGATAACAGCCCAGGTGCCTGCCTCACAGGCTTGGATGAGCTGGTACACATGCTGCAGTGCCTTGGAGCCTGCCTCGCAGGAGCCACCCAGGCAGCATCTTGTTCTGTCCCACATCTCGCCTCCCCCCTTCCAGAAGCAGCCTTTTCAGGCCTGCCACTCCCGTGTCGCTGACCCCAGCAGGACAGCCAAGCATGCAGCTGAGCAGCATGGCGGCAGGGTCCAGAGAGGAAGGCCAAGCACACAGCTTCCAAGACCGTCTCCCAGGACAGCCGTAGCCAAGTGCCACGAAGTGGGCAGCTCAGGAAACAGGAACTGTGCCCACAGCTCTGAGGTCAGGCTCCCAAATCAAGGCTTAGTCACCAAGCTGTCAGGGAGGACCCTTCCTCTGCCTCCTGCAGGTGCTCCTCGGCTGCGTCACCCCAGTCTCTGCCACCTAAGGATACGTGTCATGAGCCTTACTTTGATCACAGCTGCAAGGACCCTTGTTCTAAAGAAAGTCAGTCACAGGTTCCGGGGATTTGGCGTGAGTGGATCTTTGGGGGCCACCATTCAAGCCACCAGAGTGTGGTGTAGAGGCAGCCCCCTTTTCTCCCCTCTGAGGACTCTCCAGCCACCACCCCTCTCGGTCTCCTCTGTCCTGAGCAGCGTGACCAGGACCCACTTGCTCTTGGCTTTCTTCGACGGTCCTCTAGTCCCTCTGCTGGGTGACCGTAACTCGGCAGAGGACCTAAATGTGGGAGGTGCTGCTGCTTGCCAGTCTACCCAGGACGCGTGTGCGCCCTGCAGAGCCCACCGAGGAGGTGGGGCACCTGCCTCCTGAAGCACTCACCAAGCCCCTCGTAAATCATTGTGTTATTTCTCCCCCAGGTCTTCGTGCAGCATTTAACATCATTTGTGACAATGTGGGGAGAGATTGGAGAAGACTGGCTCGTCAGCTTAAAGTTTCTGACGCCAAGATCGATGCTATCGAGGAGAAATATCCCCGGAACCTGACAGAACAGGTGAGGGAGTCACTGCGAATCTGGAAGAACATGCCTGGGGAGGAGGCCACCGTGTCGTGCCTGGTGGGCGCTCTCAGGTCCTGCAGCCTGAACCTGGTGGCCGACCTTGTCACGGAGGAGCAGCAGGCCCGCAGCCTCCAGAACGGGGCCAGCGCCATGGCCTCAATGGAGTGTGACACAGGCGTGTCCACCTCTGGAGCCCCCTGACAAGCCCGGCCCCTCTTCCCAAGGGAGGCTGAAGACACCTGCACAGACTGTCTACACCTGGATTCTCTCTACCAAGATGTAGCCAAGTGCCTTCTGTGGCCCGTGGTTGCCAGGCCTGAGCAGTGGCCAGGCAGGCGGGCAAATCAGCGCTGGCATTTACCCAGCGCTTGCTTTGTGCCATGTGGGGTTGCAAGCACTGTCCACATTTTCATTGCTCTTGACAATCATCCTTTTAAGAGAGATTCTGTCATCCCATGAAATGAGTGAATAAAGAGAAAGTTTGGGAACAGTGTGGAACATGGAAAGACTCTGTGAAAGCTAGCACTTGTTATCACTAGTGTACTACAGGCAAGGAACCGAGCTCAGAGAGGTTCAGGAACTGGAGGGAAGTCACAGAGCGGCAATCCGAGAGCCTGGATTTGAACTCCAGAGCCCACGCTTCTGCAAACACTGTCATCCCGCCGCCCCCACAGGAGGCAGAGGGGATGGTTTGAAAGGTTTTCTTAGAAGGCCTCAATCTGGACTTTACTGCCGGAGTCAGATGGGGTGATAGAGCAGGACGCTTCCTGACCTGGAGTCGGGAGACCTGGCCTACTGTCGTCCTGCTCTGCCTCTGAGGCTCACAGAAGAGGCAGTGATGGCTGGGAGGGTTTCCTGAGACTGTTGTCCATTGGTTTCCAACAGTGGCTGGACAAATGGCCTCTCTGATGACATTCCTGTGATTCTACATTTGTTACTATTTTGTATCAAAATCACTCATTCCGCTAACAGAATTGGCAAGGGAGATGTATCCTGTAATTTAAAGTTAAGACTTCTTCCTGTTCCCCAGGTATTCCATTGAAGCAAATACCTTTACAGTGGAAACCCCCTATTTCAAAGAATTCTCTGTTCCTGTTGAGAATTCCTTCATTTTAAACCATATTCTCAAAAGGCCCCATACGGCCCACTTCACTTATCTCTTGCAGCTTATAATGGGCTCCCGCTTGTGGGTCGTTCGGCTCAGGAGTGCTGGCCCTAAGCAGACTGTGGCAGCTGGCATCAGCTTTGGGACCTGCCTGCCTCCAGGAGGCATCACAGCACCAAGGAGCTGTTTCTTATCCAGGCTCTTGAGCTGCACATTGGGAGGCCACTATGGATGCCCTGCCGTGCGGCTGTGACCTTAGGCTGCTGAGACATTAGCCAAGGTTCTGTGAGCTCTGTCCCTGGTCAGCCGCGGCTCCCACCGTTCAGCCCCTTCACACCTTCCACAGGTGTTTACCGATGCCAGGCGCCGTGCAGGGGCCTGGGGCTAGGGCAGTGACGGAAGACGTGGCCCCATCCTGTGAGCCCTGAAAGCCTGGCAGGGAGCACCACAAACATGAGCCAGTGCACCGAGGGTTTCCGGGTGCAGCCCCGGGCCAGGGGCAGCCTGGCCCTGTTAGGCACAGTGAACCCCCCACCCGTGGTGGCACCAGCCTTTTCAAGCCTCAGCTCAGAGCTAGTTCTGTGTAGCAGACACAGCCCATTGATAAAAGGGAGCAGCTCAAGAATCCATATTCTCTGGATGGAGGCAGATTTCACACGTTCTCTCGTTCCCGTGGAGTTCACGGCGTGAACTGCTGAAATGTGGATGTGTCGAGCATCCTGGCATCCACCTCACCCCTCCGTGCGTCTCACACCCGGGAGGAAGTCCAGACCTTCCACCACGCCAGGGCTTCTGATGGGGTTCTTACAGCGTGGGGCTACTGCACGAGCCCTTTCCGTTCCTGGGAGCAGACACTGGATGGGCCTCGTCTCCTGGCCTCCCTCTGCCTTGCAGCACAGGCGGCCCTGCCCTGCCCTGGCCCCCTCCACCCTGGTTTGCCCGGTTCTCGTGTCTCCTCGCCGCGCTCCTCTTGCATCGTCCTCCCCAGCGCCTCCAAGGCCCCGCCCTGAGGTCACTGCCCAGCCATCGTCCTCTTCTGTGTTGCCCGTCTTCTAGGACACCCGAGGCTTCTCTCGACCCTTCTCTCCATGACCTTTCTCCTCCCTCCTGGCTCTCCTTCCTCTGGCCGCTGCATCCCCATCTCATGTTGCCACCTGCTGAATGGACAGCCTGACTGGCCCGTCGTGAGACAGACTCCCCCAGCCTGCCCCCAGCGCCCTGCTGCTCACCATCCTCCCTTCTCTAACTGAGCCCCAAGTCTTGTAGGTTCCACTTCACAAACGTCCCTCCTTGCCACCCCCATTCCTGGCCCCCTGCTGCCACCCGCTCCCAGGGGAGCTGATCCCTCTCTGCACAGCTGCAGGGACCACCCAGCTTGTTTCCCTGCCGCTGCTCTTGCCCCTCGCCCACCGGCAACCAGGAACAGCCCTGCTGCAGGCCCCCGCCGTGCCCCGAGGAACCCCACGCTCTCCACACGTAATCGGTGGGTGGGGGGATGCCTTTTTATGCCATGGCAATTGTGCCAGTCAGCTTGCTGACCACGCTCTAAGTGCGGATTCCTGTGTGGCAGGGTGGCATTTACTCCTGCCAAAATGCCTGTCACCCCACGTCTGCAGCGTGCACATGTGGATGTGACCAGCTCGCTATCAAGGCGGCTCTCTTGGAAGCCATTTTCACCAAAGCCTTAATATCTTGAGATAGTAAGTTGAGACATTGTGACAAGAGTCATGTATCCCACCCACCAAGGAATAGAGGCGATTTCCAGGCGTGACTGGGTTCCCAGCCACTGAAAGCCAAGTGACAGGGACGGTGCTGTCATAGCCTGTCGGTCCGAGAAACACCTCACGGGCCATCCAAGTCACCCCGGGCAGGGGTGGGTACAATCCTCCCAGAGCCCCAAGCTTGTGCCAGACGGACCGGAAGCTGCAGCTGCTACTCTGTGCCAGCAAAATATCCTCATACCTCACTTAAATTAACCAGCATTTCATTACATTCATCGGAATTGTATTCGCTTTGTGGGCTTCTCCCTACAAAACGAGTTTACAAGGGCTTATATCTGCTTATGTCTATGTGCTGAAGTAACATCATGAAAAGCCATCACTGGGAGTTGGGCCACGTTACTCCTTTCATGGGGTTGGGGACACCCAGCCCGCAAGGGGTCCCCCTGCCCCTCGGGGTGAAATCCTGACCTGTGCCATCAAGCACAGGACACTGCTTTATTGTGCACAGGCCCTCCTGGTGTGGCTTGTTCTGTGCTGCCAGAGTGCCCTCTGCCCCCACCCTCCCACCTTCACGCACACGCGTGTCCACACACTCCCAGCAGCACCCCCCACCACCACCTTTCTCGTGTTCCATCCCCAATTCTTACTGGCCCGCCACTCCCCGCAGTGGGCACTTCTGCCCCCTCCCCTAAGGGCAGCGACCCATCAGGTTCCTCTTGGCACCCGCCCAGTACATGGCTTTCCCAGTGTGTGTGCATTACGTGGTTGCAGAATGAATGAACAAACGAACGAACAGATGAGCCACAGCAATAAAAAGGCCCACAGGTTCGGATTCTGGGGGCTGGGGGGTGACACCTGCTCTTGGCCTGGGTAGGGGGCAGCATACCCCTGGCTGGAGGAGGTCGTCCTTGCAGGGCCCAGGTGTGCCTTTGGGTTCAGCCCCTGACACTGGAGCCCCTGCACCTTTGCACCCTGCCCCATGCCAGCGCTTCCTGGGGTGCAACCCCGGCCAGGGCAAGAGGGGGAGGAAGGATCTGCCATTTGCTCTGCACACTCCCAGTGAGGTCCATCCAGGGACCCCCTGAATGGTGGCAGGCCACCCCAGGAGTCCCACCCCAGACCTGGTAGATGCCCCCACCCCACACACACACCTCCAGGCTCCTGGCACCTCGTCTGTAGGTCTGTTCATTCACTCATAGATTCTTAGCAGAGAGTTGCCACCCAGCGGTGCACTCTGACCCCAGGTTGAAGGGCACCTCCCCTCCCCTCACTAGGCCAGCCTGCAGGAGAGCTTTGCCCCCAGACCTGTCTTCTCCCCGTTGGAAGTCCCGCCAGAGCTTGCATGGGGCTTTAGAGGACGTGTGGCAGCGCCTGGGGGTCAGTAGGTGCCATTAGGTCTAAAAATGCCTGGCCTTCACCTCTGGCTCGGGATCAAACTCTAGGGTCCCTTTTCCTTCCCCAGGTCTTCCGAGTCATTGGGGAAGCTGGGGCCAACGGTTCTTGCTGGGGAGCCTGTGACCCAGGCTGGGCCGGCCTCTGGAAGGACAGCGGGCAAGGGACTCCTGTCCTCTGGCGCTGCTAAGCCCTGCTGACGTCTGTCGCTCGCCCCGTAAGCCAAAGACATCGACGAGCAGAGAGCCACAGCAGGACAGGAGGCCTGAACTCGCCTCCCCCAGCCCAGATCAAAAGTCAAGTGGCAAAAAGAAGAAAGAAAGGGGAAAAAGCAAAGGAAAAGAAGGCAAGGGGCAAGGAATAATTATTAAGGTAGCTCGAGCTAGTAGAAGGTGGAGTGAGCATCCCCCAGAAGGGGTCCACAGGCCCTGGCCTCTGGAAGCGCCTGCCGGGGTCCAGACCCCAGCCCTGCAGTCAGTAGCCGCTGAGGCACTGAGTCAACCCGCCGCGACGCTGGCTCCCTGTCACGTGAGCTGACGTGTACTCTTTTTTTTTTTTTTTCCCCAAACAAATCAATTTTATTGATGCATATGAATAAAGCATACAATTCATCCAAAGTGTGCACTCAGTGGTGTTTGATATAATCACGTAGTTGTGCATGATGCTTATTCTTTAAGCAGTTTGAGTTTTCTGAAATTTGCAGTGAAAGGCATCATGACTAATACATATGGGAATTAGAATTTGATAAAGACAGCATTTCAGATTAGCAAAGAAAGACTTTCCATAAAAAGGATTGGGATAATTGGGAGAAAATCTTGCGCCCTTTCCTCCTTATACCAAAAGAAATTCCAGATGCCTTAAAGATATGAATGAGAAAAAAAGATGAAGCCATAAAAGTACTTGAAGCAAACGTTGGAGAATGTCTTCATCTTGAAGAGGAGAGTAAACTAAAAGATTGAGCAGTTTGACTACTTAAAAAACTAAAAGTACCTACTTGTCCAAAAAAAAGGCCTATATGCAAGTTTAAAAGCCATACCACTTGTGAATACTTGATTCCCCGTTTATAGATGAAGGGCGTGGACTTCAGGCTAAATGCCTGCCCAGAGTCACTCTCAGCCAACTCTGAGCGCCACGTGGCAGACTCTCCGCCTGCACTGGGGTGCAGTGGGGCACACCAGGCAGGACATAAACAGCCCCCCACAAATGGGTGGTTTAAAATGGGGGGGACACAACGCTATACGGGAGACAACTGAGGCTGGCAAAGACAGCTCCATGAGAAAAAAACCTTCGAGGCCAGATCTGGGGCCTGAATAGCAGTCGGGGCCGGAAAGGGCAGGGCAAAGCGCTTTCTTTGCAGAGACCCTCAGGGAGCAGGGCTCCTGGAAGGAACTGAAGGGCAGCGCCTCGGGGCAAGTGCCGAAGCCCTGAGCTGACAGCACTGTGCCCGGCGACGCGCTTTTCCTCCTGCTGCTGGGGCTGTAACCGGGTCCGGAGCTGCCGCGTGGACAGGGCGCTGAGCAGCGCGCCGCGCGTGTTCTTCGCTCAGATGCTCGTCGTGCCGGGGCTGGTGTGGAGGCAGCATTCAGTGGTGCTGCGTCCAGGTCCTCCTCGTTCAGCGGTAAACAGAGGACAGGTGCAGGGGTCATTGGCCTCTGCCCCGCGAGCTCCCCACTGGGGCGCCCTCGCCTCCCCGCGCAGCCTCCCTCGCGCCCGGCTCTGCCTGGCCCAGGACCCAGCCTGGGCCTCGAGTCGGAAGCTGGTGCCGCTGCCAGCTGGCGGCCGAGACGAGCAGCAGGGCGCAGGGCTCATGGTGGCATTTGGTGACCCGCCCCGAGACCCCCGAGAGCGCCTGGGCCCGAGCCAGAGCACTGGTCCTGCAGAGCCTGGCAGCCGCCGCCTCTCCTTAGCAAGGACCCTCCTCTCAAGCACTGCAGCCTGCCCCCCGCTTTTGTTCGGGGTTTGCAGCTAGAGCCTGCCTGAGTCGGCTCTTCAAGAAAGGCCCTAAAGGTGTCCGGGAGGATTTGCGTTTTTCAAGTGCTGCTTCAGGTGCAGACTGGACCCGAGGGAGCAGGAGAGAAACCGGGGGTGGCCCAGGTGGAGGCCGGTGGCGCCGGGGCCTTGGGCCAGCGGTGGCTGGGGGCGGAGGGGGGAGCCAGGGAGTGGACACCAGGGACATTTGGGGCTCGGCCCGGGTGCGGGGCATGAGAGGGAGGTGCCCAGGAGGATGCTGGCCGGTGCCTTGCCAGGCAGTGCTGGTCCTGACGAGGCTGGATGTGGGGCGGGAACTGAGCGTGAGGTGCCCCAGGACTGCCCAGGGTGCAGCTGGGGGGCAGTGGGGCTGGAGCTTGCCTGGGACAGGTGGGCGCGGGGCCGGGCCTCCGGCCAGGAGAGGAGGCTGAGCCTGAGGACGAGGAGAAGCCGAAGGCACTGCCGGCCGGCCAGTGACAGCCCTGTGCCCGGGCCCCACGCACTTGGGTTTCGAAACGTGTGTAAGAAGCTTCTGGAAATTTGTTCAAACTTAGATATCCAAACTCCACCCCCAGAGGCTGATTCAGTCCTGGGTGGAACCCAGAAACTTCGCACCACCGCCTGGGGCAGAGCTAGTACGTAATCATCACCCTTGGCCTCAGCTTGTCCTCAGCTCCCCAGGCAAACCGCAGAGGGCAGGGGCCGTCTCGGCTCGGACAGGGAGCTGGGGAAGAGCGGGCCTTACAGCCCACGCCACCCGGCAGTCCGGGGCCACCCGAGGCTCTGCCTCTGAGGACGCGTCCTTCCCCCGCAAGACCCCAGCGGGGACAGGGAGGGTGCATTTCCTGCGGCGACAGGACCAGCTCGCGGAGAGAGCTGAGCTCTTGATGGAAAGCCTGCTCCTCTGCCGCCCCGTGATGACGGAAGTGGGAGGTCAGTGGTGGTTTTATTTATTTATTTTTTTTTTGGGGGGGGGAGATACATTTGTGAGGCTCTGGCATGCAATTTGTTAAAACATAAATAAAAATAAAAAATTGGGGCATGATGCACCGCAAGTTTTCCCGGTCCCCGTGTGGAACACACGGGGGCACACGGTTCAGGCCCGGAAAGAAAAGCTGCTCCTTCGGGGGGTGTGGTGTGGCGCCTCTTCCCTGGCCTGAGGCTCACCCCGATTCCCTGGGTACCTGGGCTTCAGGTTCGTTATGACCTTGCCTGGTGCAGGACCCACGTGATGGATGTGGCCCCAATACAGGAAGGCTCCACACCTTCACTCCGGACCACTCGCTGTGGACTGAGCTCCCCAAGCCTCAGGCTCCAGTGAGGGCTGCCGGGCACAAGGAAAAGGCAGAAGCTGGCCTGGTGCAGCGGCTGCAGTGTCCGAAGCGCCATTGAAGCTTGTTGCTCGTTGGAGTTATCATGGGACAGTCACTGCTTTAGGCACTGGGGAGGAAGGAGAGGACTCGGATGGATGAAACTTAGTCTCTGACTTGAGAACTTCCAGACCGAATGGGATAGACAAACAGGGAAACTATTATGAGCAAAGGAACTCGAGTCCTGAGAACTGAAATGATTTGTCAAGCCACAATGTGAAGCTGGGACTTAAACTCAAGGTTCCTGGCCCCAAGGCCCGTATAGTTTCTGGAACTCCAAAGTGCCTTTTTGGGGAAGGGGCCATTTGAGATGGGTTTCCTAGGATAAGTAGGAGTTCACCAGCAGGAGGGCAATTCAGGCACAGGAAATAGCAAGTGCAAAGGTCAAGAGGCATGAAATTGGAGGGAACATTCAGGAGACACCAAGCAGTTGAGTAGGGCTGGTTCTGGGCAGGTTCAGGAGAGAGTTTGGAGACAGAACGTAAAGAAAGGGCCTGGATTTTATCTTCTAGACAAAAAAAAAAAGCAAAAGACTTTAAGCAGGACAGAGACATAAGTGGATGTATGGCCCGTTTTGTCAGAGATCAGTACTTGTGTTTGTTCATCTGAAAATGCAAAGCGCAAAACAAAACAACTAGATTCCTAAGGTTGTGCGTCAACCTTTGGGCTGAGTTACGGGAAAAAAATATAAAGAAATGCCTATTATCGCGGAGGAAGAATCCAGTACACTAAGGTCGTATAGAACCCTTGAATATTTTTCAAAGAACTTTGGGGGCTGGCATCTCATTTTAGTCTCAAAGGGGTAGTGGAACGTGGCAAAAGTGGGTTCTGCTTTTCCCATTTGGCAGGTGAGGAATCGGAGCTCCAGAGGAATTTGGTGATGAGCTCGGGGTGGCCCGGGATGGCATGGAAGAGAGCGGTCACCGTCACTCTGCCCCGAGAGCTGGCCTGCCCTGTGGGCCCACAAAGCCCCCCAGCTCCCAGTGGGGTGAAGCCCGGTCCCCAGCCCGGAGCCCGGCCACCCGCTGTCCCCATCTCACCGCAGGCTGTCACCGAGGAGTGCCTGAGCGCCCGGGCATCTCTGCGCAGCGCACGAGGCTTGAGCGTGCTCCAAAAATACCCTGCTGAGAGCGTAGCCAGCGCTGGAAATAACTCCTGTTGGCTTCCCGCCCAGAGGTGAGGGTGGAGCTGGGAGAGCCACATTTCCCGTCCCCACACCCTTTTATTTTGGGAAAATCAAACTATTCCCACCAAGAGCCACCTGCCTGAGCGAGGGGTGGCACCGGGCCACTAGACTTTAGCTAGAGAAGCAGAGAAGCGGGAGAGTGAGACCTCCCACCCACCCACCCACCCATCCATCCACGCCCCAGCGCGTGTGCCCAGCGGTGCCAGGCCCGGCAGGGAGCGCGGCTGACAGGCTCTGGCACCAGGCGGGCTCACCTTA
>JAQZBX010101572.1:0-11247 GCA_029593785.1 Cabassous unicinctus
CAAAAGAAAAAGATTGAAAATAGGGAAAGAATCAAGAAAAACAGTTTTAAAAAATATGTACACAGTACTTAGTCACTTTCAAATGTTTAGTACTATAGTGACTCTAATCTAAATCTTAAAATATTTTAAAAATTCTGCTCATTATATGCAAATTTCTTAGTGAAAATAAGACATTAGTTCAAATCCCTGTACACTCTTTTGTTGTTGTTTATTAAGGGGCAACTGCATCCTGGGTATTTACCCAAATTTCTGCTTAAGCAATTATCATTTATTATAGCTAGCATAATAATTTTTAAGGAGCAAAAATAAAATTATTTATAATTGTATTATTTGTGCATATCATCTGAATTGCCTTGAGAAATTCTTTATGTCTCTTCTTTAGGACTCACATAAGACAAGATGGTATATTAAAAGTGAACTATATTGACCACTGTCGAGAAACCTATATTCTAATCTAATAATTAATTGTATTTGTAATGAAAATTGCTTGAGCATCCATTAGTTGTTTTGGAATCCTCAGATAAAGAAAGTGGTGGATACAAGTAGAAAATTAATTTTCCTAAAATGTAGTGTTTTAGTATAGGAGAACATGGAAGGGACACCCAACCAGCTAGTTAAAAATAGAGAACCAGAAGAAGATATCTGAAAAAAGTCCTGAAGAGCAACTCTGAATGAATCAGGAAAATAATGAAAGGAAAAAACATTTTAGGTAATAGGATACATAGTAATAAAGATTTGTTGGTATAAAAAAAAGGAACATTTAAACAACTGTGTATTTTTGCATGTCCAGTGTGACAGGCTAATGTGTCAACTCAGCCAGGTAGTTGTGCCCAGTTGTTTGGCCAAACAAGCACTGGGCTAATTGTAATATAAGGACATCTATGGGCTTTAGTCATCAGCGAGTTTACTGCATAGATGGCTGAGTACATCTACATCAACCAGGGAGATTGTCATCGGCAATGAGTGATGTTTTATCCAATCAGTTGAATGCCTTAAAAGGGGAAATGATTTCAGCATTCAGAGAGAATTTCCCAGCTCATCTTTGGACAGCCAGCGTCTCCCAGAAGCTCATCAAGGATCTTCATTGGGCTTTCATCAGAGCCCTTGGTTTGCAGCCTGCCTGCTGAACCTGGACTTGTGCATCCCTATGTCACATGAGAAACTCTTATAAAATCTCATATTATTTACAGATATCTCCTGTTGATTCTGTTTCCCTAGAGAACTCTGACTAATACAACCAGTTTTGGCTAGGGATTGTGGTAAAGAAAAGGGGTGTAACAAGATAAATCTGGAGTGTTTACAAGTACACTTGGATAAAAAAAGAAAGAATCTGAATTCTTCCTATAGGCTATGGGAAAAGATAAAATAATCTAAAGTCAATTTTTAAATATCAATATAAATGGGTGAATTTCAGGAAGATGGCAATTGGAAGTAAGTAAAGGAGTAATTGACTACAAATCCTATCTAGAAATGAGAAGTGATATAATTTTCTCACCAATCTGTGCAACAGTTGCCTCAATTATTCCTTTGCCTGGATCTTCTATTGGAAATTCAGTTTGTAGAATTTTTCACTTGCTCTAAATGGGGGATGCTACCCTGTTGGAAAGCTTATAAAAGTCACCTCTCCAGACCTGTTTCTTCACTTGTAAGGTTGGGAATCTGGACTAGATTTCTGGTGTCTGGGAAGGCTTTAATTTCCAGAGGTTGTTTTATTCCTTTGGAGCTTTACATTACAGGTCTAGGGCTATATTTTAAGAAATAAATGTGCTGATCTCATTTATGATTTATTTTATTCTCAGTCCTTGGCAGTGATTAAAAACTAAATTGTTCCTTTCCTGGAATATGATTTGCTTTGTGATAATCTCCTCTGTTATGTACTTTCCAGGATCCTGTAGTGAAGAAAAATAAGGATATTTGGTAAAATATACATTTAAATTTAATTGATAATTATATTCTCTAGACAAGTTAATAGCAGCTATTTTTTAGAGCTTAAGAATGAACATTAAATGAAACATATTTCAAATTAGATTATATTGTCTCCAATATTTAGTTTATATTTATCACAACGTCTAAAATAATGGGCTCTTGTTAATGTCACTTTCATGAATATTTTCCTGAATACCTATTATGTTCCAGTTGATTTAACAAGGCCACTTAGGCTCTACAAAAACCCTGTATTCTATTCTACACTCATTTATAATAGAAGAAACTAAATATAGAGACCACCAAATGATAAAAGTTCAACTGCTGAATCAAGACTTGTAGAGAATAATAGCTTAAATAAGAGACATATTTATTTAGCTTTCTCAAAAATCAGAATAAACAACCTAGGGCTAGTATGGTGACTCCATGATGCTGGAAGCAAAGGGTATTCATATCCTATTTTTCCACTATTCTCCAGGATATTACTTTTCTCACATGGTCAAAAATGGATTTTCACCACATCCACTAGGTTCAAATTCAAACAAGCAAGAAGGAAGAAAGTATAAGGAGAGGGTATACTCCTTCTACTACCAGAATGTATTGTTTCCAGGTTCCCATTCCTTATCAGGTCTTTGGTGGTAAAGGATTTCCTATGTTGCTAAAACCTGGTTGCTTTACTTGTCAGTTTCCTTCAACCATTTCTCTGCAAAATCTCTTGTGTTCTTACTGGGTCCCTGTCCTGACTGACACAGTTCTGACTCTACCAGGCCTGACAATTATCATAACTCTTTGGGTATGATAATATGTATTTTCTTTAACAAAAGTGATGATGATGAAAATATATACAACAGAGAAAGCCAAAATATTTAAAAGAAACCTATGAAGCTAACCTAAGTTATGTGGTTTACACTAGTCTAATTATATGAGTCCTTAGAAGTAGAAGAAGGTAGAACATTGGGATATAGATATGCAATGATGGAAAGAAGAGGCAAGAGAGATTCAAAATTTGAGGAGACCTCAACCCACTATTGCTGGTTTTCGATATAGAGGAAAGGGCCCATGAACAAAGGAATGTGGGCGACCTTCTAGAAGCTGGAAACAACAGCAAGAAAATTGGGACCTCAGTCCTATAACCACAAGGAACTAAATTCTGCCAACCATCTGAATGAGCAAGGAAATGGATTCTCCTCTTGATCAGAAAAGAATGCAGCCTGCTGACATATATTTTAATCTGGTGAGACCTATGTCAGATTTCTAAGCTGAAGAGTTGTAAGATAATACATTTAAGTTGTTTAAAGTGATTTATTACATCAGCAATAGAAAACTAAAGTGGGATGAATTCACTTGAATTAAATTTCCCTGAACCCCCATTATGAATATGCACATAGACAGAAAGAACCAAAGCTTTAGTTACCATTTTTTCTTTAATGTGAGATTGAAGAATGCACTTATTGAAGCAGATAACTATAGATAGTAAGGTTAAGCCAAACAAAGTGGTATTAAGATGGCCATATTTGTGTTAAACTAAGATAGAATACCAAGGACTAGATAGGGTAATGGACAAAGGAAAGATAAACAATGTCATCTGTCATCAGTGGAGCATGGATGTGGGTTGTTGGCAAACAGAAGATAGAGTGTAATGCAAAATCAGGACAAGGAAGAAGTAGTGCAAAAAGGCAAGTGGAAGCAAATAAACTAAAAGGGATACTAAAAATGAAAGACACAATGGAGATAGGATAAATTCTAAGAAATTAAAAAAATGAAAGAGGAATAAAGGGAATGAAAAGATAAAAGATGGAAAGTGATAGAAAAAGAACTAATAAAGGAAATATCTTTCATCAGATATTTAAACAATTCTAATATCACATGTGATGGCAATTTTATTTGTTAACTTGACTAGTTTATGGTGTCAAATTTTTTGTATCTGCAATCAATTGACCTTAAGTATAGATAATTACCCTCCATAATATTGGTAGGTCTCATCCAATTAATTAGAGGTCTTAACAGCAAGAACTGAGGGTCCTAAAAAGAAAGAGAATTCTGCTTCAAGACTACATCTTCTACTTCCTGAATTTCTAGTCTAAGGAACTCAGATTCAAGAATTCAAAATCACTGTTTTAGTTTGCCAGGGATGCTATGACAAATACCACAAGGTAGTTGGCTTAAACAATAAGAATTTATGTATGGTCTTGTGGTTTTTGGTGACTCTAAGTTCAAAATCAAGGATCTTTGTAGGCCATACTTTCTCCTGGAGTCTGTAGCACAGTGGTACTGGCTTCCCACAATCCTTGATGTTCCTTGGCTTACATTTCTGCCTCTGTCACATGGTGATCTGTCTTCTTGATTTTCTCCAGTGGCTTTCTCTGAATGACTATATCCAAATTTCATCTGCCTTATAAGGACTCCACCTGACTCAATTAAATCCCAATCTGATTCAGTTTGGCTTCACTAAATAGTATCTTCAAAGAACCTATTCACAAATAATTCAGCACCTTAACTAAAAAGAATATCTTCAAAGGACCTATCTAAAAATGGTTCAAATCCACACGACCCTGGATTAGTGGATTAAGACTTGAATATGACTTTATGGGGAGAACGATTAATTCCCCAACATCATTCTAACCAGAATTTCCAGCCTCTCGCCTTCCCTACAAATTCAGACTTGCCAGTGCTTACAATTAAGTGAGCCAATTCTTTATAATAAACCTCTTAAATATAGATAATACATCCTTCCATACATATAAATATGTATATGTGATACATATCCTTTTGATTCTTTTTCTCTGGGGGACCCTAGCTAATGCATCCTCTATCCAATGATTCACGTCCAGATCGGTAATCTTCCTTTATGTGGTGGCTTATACCCCAGAAAAACATGTTCTTAAATCTAATCCATTTCTGTGGGTGTAAACCTATTGTAAGTAAGATTTTTTGATGAGGCAACATCAGTTAAGGTGTGACCTATCTCATTCAGTAGGATTTAATCCTATTACTGGAGACCTTGATAAATAGAGTGAATACAGAAAGAGAGAGAGAGAGAGAGAAAATCAAGGAAGCAAGAAACTGAAAGCAATAAAACCCAGAAGGGAAGGGAGAGACCAGAAGACACCTCCATGTGTCTTGCCAGGTGGCAGAAGAGCCAAGGATTGCCAGTAACCAATCTTCAGGAAGAAAGCATTGGCTTGATAATATCTTTATTGGGACATTTTCTTGGCCTCAAACTGTAAGTTAATGAATTCCCATTGTTTAAGCCAAATTATTTAATTGTATCTTTTTTAAACAGTAGGAAAGTACAACACTTTCCTAAACTTACTTCTTCATCAGGAATGCAGAGGTCAGCTGCTCTTGTACTTTACCTCTTAATTCTAGCTTAGACTTTGTGACCATAATCCAAATTCCCCTTGATCATCCCCCTCTAAACTACCAGTTTAAATTTACACCCTTCAGTTTATTGCAGCATATCTTTACCTTGTGGATTTTTTCTTACTCACATGTTTTTGGATGAAAGAGAGATGCTCTCCTTCCAACAACTATCAAACTTGTATCAGGCATGGACCCACAAACACCAGGCAGCAGGATTTTAAGAGTGAAAACCAGAGCTAAAGGAAAATTGGGGTTATATGTGACATTATTCCTCTGTATGGGCAGATAATTGAATGGTTTTTCATTTTTTGGATTCCTAACTCTTGAAGCAATAAAACATCCATGAAAGACACTGTTTTGGGAACAAACATAGGTAACCATGGTTTATTTCAGTCAGAACAGGAAATTTTGCATGTATTGATGATTGGAGCTGAGTTATTTGGTGAAACATTAGTATTGTGGGGACATATTTTCAGTTGGAACAAAGTTCAATTTAGGTCTTATTTTAAAAATATATTTTTGACTGATAAACTCTTAAGAATCTAAGAAATAGCACTCACCCTTGTTATCACTTTCAGCATGTGCTAGGGATTTTAAAAATAATAATTCAAACTGATCCTACAACACCAGCTATTTGAATAGTGTGGGTGGTTCAACAATAGGTGATCCATTTATATACCCTCAATCTGGACCCAGTATCCTTGGAATTATTTTTTGTGATCATTATTTTATGCTTACATATTTTGGACTTCTATTTAATTGCATGTGCACTTTGCATATGTGCATCTAACTTGTCCAACTATTTGGGGAAATTATCTACTTAAGTTACTGAATAAAATCTTTCAGGCTGAAAAGGTCTTGTATTTTTTAAGAGTAAAATGAAGTAAAATAAAATACCAGTTGTATTTCCAAACCAAGAGTTCCTTTGTGCAAATAGTGTGAGGAGTGCAGACTACCTGAGGAAATAGAGAAACAAGGTAATATGTACAAAAAACCAGTTGCAATTTTTCAGGAGATGTTTCCTCTGGTAATCAAAGCTTAGCTCTAGGTCTGCAACTCCTTAAATACTGTTTTACATAGTGTCCTGAATTTTTCTCAAATCCATTTGGATTGTTATATGGTGCTCAGAAGGTAGAATGAAGTTCAATAAGTGAGACCTTCAGTTTCAGAGCTATAGGCCTGGTTAAATGTAAATAAGCTTCAGTAACAGTCATCCAGTAGAACAATGTCTGTTAGGTCAAATACTCAGCACCTTATCACTGGAAATATTCAAGAAGAATTCATTAAGTGTATTTAAGAAGAAATTTCTCCATTGCCTGGAGATTGACCCCAACAAATTATAGATACTTTTCGCCTCTCAGATTCTGCATGTATTATCCCACTTTGAACCATGCATATTACATGTCAAAAGATGAGCGCTAACCTGTTTTTTAAAAAATCTGCCTTTCTGTCTATGGCATACTTGGCATGTATTTTAACTGCTTCCCTGATTTGTGACTTCCCTTTCCTCCAGGCAAAACTGAGTATTATACTTTCCCCAATCCTTTTCATGTTAGATATGACTAGTTCTTGTAAAAGAATTATTGTTGGAAATGATGCAAATCACTTCCATGCTGAAGTATTCAATTGCAGAAGACATTAGTTCTATGTTCTTTCTATGCTACAAGAAACATGGAAGCATATTTTGAGATGGAGTCTCCTTTAGCCTGTGTGGCAGTTTGAATGTTTTGTGGACCCCAGAAAATCTTGTTCTTAAAAAGAATCCATTTCTGTGCATGTAAACCTATTGTAGATGGGACCTTTTGATTAGAATCTTTTAAGGGACCTTCCTTTTGATTAAATCACTTCAGTTAAAGGCTTTGATTAGAATGTGTGGTTTTTAATCCTCTTGTTGGCATGCTTTATAAATGGAGGAATACAAAACCTCAGACACAGGTGAAAAGCTGCAGAGACAAAGAGAGGTCTCCAAAAATTGAAATCAACAAACCCGGGAGAAAGAAGAACCACAGAGAAAGTAGCCTGAAGCTCAATATAACGAAGACCAGAGAAGGGAGATGTGGCAGTTTGAGATTATTTATGAATTCCAAAAAGAGGGATTATGTATGTAAACTTGTGTGTTCCTCTGTGTGTGGTACCCTTTGATTGTATTAGATTCAGCTGAGATGTCTTTGATTAAAGTATGTTAAGATTAGGGCTTTGATTTGACTACTTCAGTAGGGTATAACTCAGTTTAAGTCCCTGCCCCCTTGGTGGGCACTCACTCACGAAGACACAGAAGATACACAGGAAGAGAGAGAGCTCCATAGGCACGGCAGAAGAGAGAACTTTGATCCTCCGGCCCTGGGAAGAGAGATGAGCCATTTGCCTAATAGTTTGCAGCTGAGCCGGGAAAGAAACCAGCCCTATGCCAGCCTGTCGCTGAGAGAGGAAGGCTGAACCCTTGCAGAGATAGCCCACCATCTTGTGTCAACATGTGGCAACTGACTTGGGTGAGAAGGTACCTCTTACGGCACTTTGAGATGTACTCTTTAGGGCCTTGTGACTGTAAGCTTTTATGCCCAAATAAATACCCTTTATAAAAGCCTACAGATTTCTGGTACTTTGCAGACTAATACAGGAGAGATGAGCCAATGCCACCATGTGCCTGATCGCCCACAGCTGCAGCTCTGAAAGACAGCACCTCCTGATGTTGCTTTGATTTGGGCACTTTCTCAGCCTCAAAACTGTGAGCTTTTAACCTAATAAATTCTCATTGTAAATGCCAATCCATTTCTGGTATATTGCTCCCAGCAGCTTTTAGCAAACTAAAACACCCTGGATCCCTAATTCACCAAAATAAGCAATACCCCAGTCCCCACCATTACAATCCATTTGCATTGGATATTTTTCCTAAGTGAAAACTAACCTTTGTTGTTTTAAGACAAATTTGACAGAGGGGCTATTTTCTTTAAACACAAAAATATCTAATCTATTATGACTAATACAAGGTATGTTTGAAGTGTGATGTGCATTTCTCCTCTGCTTTCGGATGTGCTGAGAGTGCCCAGATTTCCTAAGAATTAAATATCTAAAAATTGGGTTCAGGTTATTGAAGGTCCTGGCAACCCCCCGAAATTCCTCCAGGTAATCACGGCTTGATATCAGATTCTGGTTTTCAACTCCAGGGAAGGCTTTTTAACCCCATCAGAATATTCTAATGAGGAAAGCGGGATTTGAAACAGAACATCAGAAGTGAGACCCTCTCATATTAGTCTCATAATATACTTTGGAAAATTCATAAACACCTTAGAGTCTTCATTTACAAATTTACAAAATGTGGCTCATGATAATAGCTGCTCTAAAATATCCCCTCCCACGCTGGTTGTGAGAATCAAAAGAGATAATATGCAAGAAAAAAACATTCTAAGATACAAAAGTTAATGCTGAGAGAACATAGAGACTTAAAAACAAGCAAACAAACACAAATTAGAAATCAGCTCAGCTAGGTGGCTATGCACAAAAGCAGTTTAAAGTTAGCTTGCAAAAGCTTAGAATTTCTCTAGAAGTGTTGAATGTGTGAGCATGGATACAAATAAACTGACCTCATCATATTTCAATGCTACAATGTCATAGCATGCACAGGTCCACATTATTTCTGTAAAACAGAAGCAATGCCATGTGTACAACTCTGTGCCCCTAGGAGATAATTCATACCAATTTACAGACAGATAAAATCAATTCAATGGGCACCGTTAAACCTCTATTCTCTATTCTAGCTTGTGGAAAAGAGAACACTCACATTTTAAACCATGAACAAGGTACCCTAACCTATACAAAGTATTATATATTATGTGTTCCTCACTGTGGTACTGTCCAATAAAATCCTTTAAAACCATTAAACACAACACTGAATATAAGAAAGATTAAATTTTCATGACATTCAAGTTTCTGCCTGAATTTGGCTCTAAAAAAAGATATTCCTTGGCTCAAGCTAAACATTCCATCATTCTGAGTTAGAAATGTCCCTTTTATCTGACCTCACAGATTATGCCCAGTGCTATAAATTGTTGTTGCGTTGTAATGTTCACTCACTCTGCTTTATTAGATAGGAAATGATTACCATTGCTTGGGCTGTAATTGCTTTTATCAAATTTGACCACTTGAAGACAATTAATGAGAGATGCTCTATCGCTTATAGAGTGTGACAAATTTTATTCTGAATACCCTACCTATTTGAGCTACAGCAAAAATGTTATGGGGGGAATAGTTCAAAGTTGATACACTTCCACAGAACCACAAAAGCAGTTAATTACACACATGAATTAAAATTGTGTAATGTTCATTTTCAGTTAGGCATAAAATATCCATTTTTGCATTCAAAGTATGATCATACATTCACTATGAACATCTGTTCAATTTTTTTAATACTTGATAATTCAGAAAATAAGTGCAGAAATGATGTTTATATAATAGAAAAATAAGTACATTATATGTTATAGGCTCAAATTTCCTACCTTTATATTTTGAACTCTAGATTTTATCTAGACAAATAAAAGTCATTGTTTGCCCAACACCAAATATCTTGGGAAAGAAAGTATATGATGTATACTGGTGTTCTTAAAATTTTCCACTTAAACTAATGCTATTCTAAAATTTTGTAATCATTTTTCATGTTATGGAGATTATCCATATAGAAGCTATAAACTTTTATTTTTTATCAGTTATGCTAGACTAATCTATAAACTGTGGTGGCTATTTCTTAATCTACAATACAGGATTTTTCTAAAAGTTAAATGAAATCAAATAGGAGATTTACCAATAAGATGAAATGAAATAGTATATGTGAGAGAACTGTGAAGAGTAAAGTTTACTAAAATAGCATGCAATAATACACAGTTGAATTATTATATCTTCAGTCTGTTTTGCTTTTGATATTCCCTGTAGGTTAGCTTGATAAGCAAGGGATAAGAGAGAAGTATACTCTGTCAAGGATAACATTCAAATAACTGGGTTAGATAAATAAATGAGGTGAGGTGATAAACTTAATTAAAAATATGTACTATGTGGGAGTGCCATTAACACTTTATATTCTTTTAACATATTAATAGCCTTTGCCATCCATAAGCATTTATTTTACTCACACTGTCTGAATTAATTTTTCTCAAATACTAAAAATGCTTCAACTCTCTTCAAAAGTTTTATTTAAATTGTCGTTAAATTTTAATTATTCTGTAATATTAATAAATTACTTGCATAATGAAAATATATTTTTAAATGTGTTCAAAATATACTGCCTTTTGTCGAAGACATAGTTTGTTGTAGAATAGATTTTCTGAGAAACTTACTGCAGCGATCTGAAAATGTGCAAGTTGTTCTGTGTTTTAGTGTGCAACTTACTTGGAGCTATTTAATTCAGTCAATAATGTTTCTATCTACTAAGGCAGGTAATTCAAGTTTAAGATTAAAGAAGCAGTCATTTTCATTCATCAAAGGTAATGAATTTGTAACATACACATTTGTATTTGGAAAGAATGTCTTCTTGATGATGTGGCTTAAACTCAATGTAGAATAAAGTCGATTTCTAGGAGTCTTTATCCATTTAATTGACATTTCTTCTTACTTATATATTGTTTCTTGATTCTCCTGTGTTTTTCTGCCCAGTCCCTAGAGATTTGACTGTTCTTATAGATTAACAGATTCAAATGCTCCCTGTATCTTTTACATTTAGTTTAACCTAAAAGTTTAGGTATACTTCACTTTCTCAATTTTTGGTAATCCATGTCTCCAACTTCTCTAATTACCATCCCTTCCCTCAGTGTAGTATGCAGGTAGGTGTAATATATGCCATTCTCTGTCTCCTGGTAAGCTCATGCCCTTTATTCTACCACTAACACACTAAAACTTTGAATTCTGGCAAAGAAGTTGGTGATTCTCCAAAATGTTCACCATTATGTTAACATAGACAATTTATTCTAATTATGA
>JAQZBX010101573.1:0-11249 GCA_029593785.1 Cabassous unicinctus
AAAAACATTTGGACATCAGTGTGTGGCCTGGTCCTGTGGCCTGCCTGGACTAGGCAGACACACAACTCACAGCATTTTCCCAAAGGTCCAGGGTATTTGGTACTAAACAATACCAGGTGTGGGATACCAAAAGTGCATGGTACATGTAGAGTTGGGCCAAACAAAGACTAGTTTCTTCTTGGTATCTGTTCAACAAAGGCTCCATAAACTCTTGGTATCCAGTCACACCCAGGGCCACCTTATTACAACAGCAACAACGATTGTTTTTCTGTATTCAGTGCCCTCTGGTGCATGGGATGGTGTCATGAGAAAGTCAAGGGGTGCATGGGGTACATGAGATTTCATGGGATTTCACCACTTCAAAAGACACAAAAGCATAAGGAGAGTAGTAGGGTCAGCATCAGCCCCTAAAGACTAGCACCAATTATCTCCCAAAGGAGGAATTAAAGGCAGACATGCAAAGTAGGGAGAGGAAAGAAAAATGGGAAGAGACAAGGAGAGGATAAAAGAGATGTGGAAGAGCATATGGGTGCTGGTCGGCCTGGGCCCCTGCCTCACCTCATGGTTCTTTACTACTGGGAAATTAACTTCATTTTCACCCCAGGTATAAAGGTCACTGAGTGACTTTAAGTTAAACATGCCTTGAACTGAAAATTTTTTAGATATTCAAGCTGCATATCTGGATCTGGGGATGGGTTTGCACTCGACTCTATTTTCTCAATTATCTCTAATGATAGTTTTGGCAGGAGAAAAATAGGAAAAAAACTAAATCAAGCTCTGAAAAGTTACACTATGATCCAATTTTATGTAAAGAATATATAGGTATATGGATAGTAAAAATGTCGGGAAGAGTAGACAGTTTCAAATATGTGCTTTTCTTCACAGCTGATACAGCCCCTTACACAATTTTATTTGCAGCCTTCCATTCCCTCACTCTATACTCTCTGGGGAATCACATCCACTCCCATGTTCTCAATTATCATCCATCTTCTAATGGCTCCCAAATCCTTATTTGCAGCCCAGTCCTCTTCTCTGAGCTCCAGATCAATATGTTCAAATGGCAATAGGGTGTCCCTATCTGGATGTCCCACAGATACCTCAAACTAAATTTATTTTAAAGTGAATTCACTCTCTTCCCCTTCTAAATCTGTTTCTCCTACCTAACAACAGGGGCAAGAAAAAAATTAGTTCCATTTTCCCTTACTCCACTCTTACAACTAGTGTCAAATGAGTCACCACATGTGCATGATTCAGTAGGGTCATCATACCCAATTTTAAGCCACCCAGTACTTGATCCCTTTGTCTAATACAGATTACATTAGAGTGACTATATGGAGACCTGGCAATAAAACCAGTCCAAAAATGAACAGAGGATTTTACTCTTTCCTGGCCTCATATAAAAGAAGATAACATCAAGTGGCCCTCCAAACCAATTAAGAATATGTTATAAAGGCTGGTGAGATCGTGTCTGAGGAAACACTTTATGTCCTTAGAAAATAAAGAAAATCCTATCTTTTAAGAAATTATTTTAACAATTTCCTTACAGGAATGACAGGACTCTACAAAGTAGTCACTTAATAAATGCTAACCTTTATTGTTATTGTTGTTATTCATTAAATGACACTGACACATGGCAGCATGTTCTAGCAAAACAAAGGTAAAACAAAAAAAAAACTATCAACTCTGCATTTTAGGGAATTAAGGATGCTCACTTTTCTTGATTAACTATTATCTGTCAAAACATTGTAAGTACTTTATACGTATTACCTCATTTAATCCTCATGACAAGTCCCATCTTCATCTCTCATTTATTATTTCAGAGGAAACTTCAACCCACTTCATTTTTAATTTAAATATTTTTCCATTCAGTCATGTTCTAATCAATCACTTGCTTCATTCCTTAAATTTTTCTTTTTCAAAAACGTCCTAAAATTAATATTCATTTTCGATAAATAAGAACACATAGATGAATAAAAAGTAAAGAGGCAAAAATCACTCATTATCCTTCCACCTAAAGATAACCACTGTTACCACCTGGGCATCTATAATTCCAGAGTTTTTCATGTGTATTTAAACATACATTTTATTATTCTCAAAGAATGGAATCATATCATGAACTCTACCACGAACTTACCTTTTTCACTTAACAATGCATGATGTATATCTTTCCCTGGCAATATAGATTTCCAGAAACATATTTATCATAATGCACTGTGTGAACATTCCATAATTTATATAGCCAATCTAGTGTGCTGGACACATAAGTTGTTTCCAATTTTTACTATTTTAGACAGTGCTGGGATGAACAGCTTTCTGGGATGAACAGCCTTCTACATACAATCTTTGGCCAATTATTCAATTATTTCCATAGGACAAATTCCTATAAGTCAAAGGGTTTACATATTTTAAGGCTTATTGCCTCCACAAACTTTGTGCCAGAGTAAACTCATTCCCACTGCCAGGGTTTGAAAGGGTCAATTTTGTGACACCCTTGCTAACATAGCACAGTAGAAGAGAGAAAGAGGGACTTTTACATGGACCACACTTTTTCTTTCTAGTAAAAAAAAAACAACCAAACATGTTTAATGGATCTCAGGTTCAATGGGATAATATTCAAACAGTTCTACACAAAATGGCCTCACCTGACTTTCCAAATGTATATTTACTCCTACTCCCCACACTTTCCACTCTGGACAGACTGGTCTTACTGCCACAGGAGTAGAGTTCTACCTCCATGTCTCTCTCACACCATTCCTCCCTCATCCTTAGCTCATGGAATGCCCTAACGACACTACTCCATTCACAACCCATTTTAAATGGCCACCTTCTCTAGGAAGAGTTAGCTGACTACTGTAACCCACAGAAGCCTCTGCCTCTTCTGTGCACATTTGATAATGAGCATATGTTCAAGATATTCTGTTATCTTTTTGTTTGTATGTTTCTTCTCTCTCCAACTAGATTATAAACCAAAGGACAGGGATCATTTCTTTTTTCTTTTCTTTCAAGCATTAACATACAACTTTATTGATGATACACAAATGAAGTCAATGCAAATGACAGAAGGGAGCTTACTTATGACTAATTGTTTCACTGTCAGTCACTTAACTTATGCAGAAGGAAATAGTAAAAATATTTCAATCTAGGCAGTGACATAAAAAGCAATAAACATGTTTTCAGAATAAGTTGTAACATTCATTTCATCCAGCTTCAGCCTGAAAACCAACTTGGATAATATCAGCATTAATGATACAATATGAATTCATTATTCAAACTTGGCAATGGAAAGGATTCCTTTACCATATAAATAAGGTGGAGAAAAGGAATAGTTTACAATGTGTATGACTTCTAAATTGCAAAATCAAGACTTATTCCTGGCTCTTTGGGAACATATGCTCCACCAGTTTGGCCATGAATTTTCCAACTTTTACTTTCACCAAAAAATCATGGTGACTTTCTATTCCTAGAACCTTATCAGCACACACTTGAAATTCTTTTAACAAGTAAAAGAGTGAACCTTCACTGAATTGATTCTGAGTAGGTTCATTTTCTTCCCATTTAAAATTGTCACTTATATTCTCAAATATGACCAGAAGTTTAAGAATAATCTCTTTGTTCTCCTTCTTATTAAAGAGGGAACCCAATGAAGATGGTACTTGGGCCCTGAGCAGTTTTCTAGTCATGGCTGGATTTTCAGCCAAATTCAACAGGAGCTTCAAAACCTGAAGTTTAGTTTCTTCATTTCCCGCTGAAAATAAACGAAAAAAGTCTGAAATGGAATTAGCAAGCATGTGCTGATACTCATTAGTAACAGTCATATTTGTAAGCAATCTTAGTCCAGCCAGCTGCACAGATGAGTTCAAGCGAGAAGTAACTGTGTCATCACACACTTGATTCATGTATATCTTAAGCCTGCGCTGATTTTCAGCATTCACACTTAAGTTATTCAGAACAATTAAAGCTTTTTCCTTAACTATGGGATCCCGAGTATTGAGAATCTTTGCAACAATTGGGAGACCACCCAGATCACGAATAATATCTCTGTTAAATGCATAAGCAGCATTGTTGCCTAGAGCAATTAAAGCTGCTTCAAGAATATAAGGCTTTTCAGACATCTCAACCAAGCAAAGAACTTTCTGCAGCTCTTGAGGGGACAAAATAGTATCATCTGAATTGGGGGAAGCCCGTTTCTGAACAGCCCGTCGGGCCCGGGTGGCCCTGGCCCTTGCCCTGGCCCTGGCTCTGGTCCCAGCCTCAGTCCCAATTCGGGCCCAAGGTGGGTACCATACTATATCCTTGTTCTCATTGTTGTCATCATCATCATCAGACCAGTCATTGTACCTGACCCCAGAACAGTCCCCAGCATCATCCACATCCCCAGATCCACCCTCAGCCATTTTTTCCTTGTTCTGTTTTTTTCCACGGGTCAGTTTATAAATGCAATAGCAAGCACCAGCCCCAATCACCAGTCCTGCAGTCACCCAGCCTACTTTCCTGGCGTAGCCCATGCAGTTGTCCCTGACAATAGCAGGGACTGAGGAACAGAGTAGTCACTCGAGCTGGGGGAAGATGGCTGTGGGCCTGGGTGCAGGCCTGTGGAGAGTGGTGGTCTTCAGCCACTTCAAGGCCACAACAGCTGACACTGGAGGTAGACCTGGCGTGGAGGAAGGAAATGGGGTTTGAGTTTCTCTGCTGTTCCATGCAGACAGTTGCACACAACAGGAGAGTAGAAATTGAGTGCTTGGTGGGAAGTGTAGGTTAACAAACTCGTCTATTCTCCTCATTTCACCCTCTCCATAACCCCCCAGCTCACCCCCATCCCAAGCCTAGGTAAAGGCAATGGAGTCCATAGACTCTGCTGGGTCCCAGCCACCCAACTTCAGGCGTCTCCAGGGAGTAGCACCCTTGCACTAACCTCCACAAAACTGGGCAGTTTGCTCCTTCTTCCCTCCCCTGGAAGTTGCCACGCCCAACAACCTTTTGGATCTGCAGAGAGATCAGAGCAGTGAGGACTGAGAGCCTGATGAATGCCTAAATGACCTGTCCAAGTATTGATTTCCCCATTCACGACCCCGGTTGCCAGGGTTGTTTTTGTTGTTGCTCTTGCTGTTGTTGTTTTTTTTCAACCTCTCTGCTCTAACAAATCAGGCATGTGCCTGACTCCTCCTTAGCCTGAAATGGGAAGGATGTAAGGAAAGTAAGGTAGGAGCTGGTGAGCCCATCCAAACCTAGGCTGATGTCCAACCCCTCCCCGATTCCAGGCAGCCCCCACACCCACACCGACCTCTACGGATCCGAGAAAACTTCCTCCTCCCTCCTTCAAGTGGTGCCACCTGCTACAGCAGACCTGCAGGATGACAGATCGAAAACATGGAGACTAATTGCTGTATGAGAGAGGAGAATAATGAACAAACTGATAGGTTTCTCTCCTGTCATCCTCTTCCTCCCCCACCTCCACCCCCAACGCACGCCATTTCGCCACAGTCGGGGAAGTGTGAGAATCACACAGGCTCAGAAGTGAACCTAAATTATTACCATCTCTGGTTTCTCCCCAACTCCACCCCCGCCCCTCCAGGGGTCTCCAGATGGTCTTACCCTCGAATTGACCTTCACCAATACAGTTTAATTTCTTTCCTCTTCTCTTTCCTGGCGTTTTACAGCAACCTACAGAAAGGCTGGCCACCCAAAAGAGGGTTCGGACCCACTAGACCCAGAGCCACAGTCAGGAAAACACAGCCAAAGGCAAAAAGATGGGAAACAGTCGCTATTGAGCTCTTGGTGGACGGACCAGTCCCCAGAACATGAAACTCTTTCCTAATTCGGAAGCCTGGTTGTTAAAGGTTTCCCATCTTTATTACTCCTCTTGGGATTCCACTGACACACCACGTTGCACCATACTTCCCTCCCCAAACTCAGCCTTTCTCCGCCGGCACTGTCCTGGTGGACTTGGGGATCAACACCCAGGCCACAGCTCCCTTTCCGGATTGCGGGCCTCAGCTCCCAGCAGATTCCCACCTCCTGGTCTTTGGGCTCCTCCCCAAACACCCCCCTGCTCACTGTTTCGCAGCATCGAAATAAGCTGCAGGCGGGACATATGTCTTGGAAAGCCGGCAGCGAGTGGGAGAGACGGACAGAGGCGCCCCAGGACCCGCGACGGTCTCCGCCCTACGCCCTCTACCACCCCCACCTTATGGAATCTCCCAGGCACTGACCTGAAGGGATCCGGGACAATTTCCTTCTCCTTCTTATTCCCTCAACCGCAGGCCCACCGGCCCTCAGGTCAATTGGGAGCTGGTACGCGGACGGACAGGAACAACGACCAGGACAAGAAGGACTTCTGCACACGTCAGCTCTTGATCACGTGATATCTACGTCATCCACCAACTCGGGTCCCCAATTTCCCCTCCCACCAGCAGTGCGGCAGAAGAGGTCCCGCCCCCCTCCTTTCCCTCCCCCATACCGGGCCTTGTCACTCTTTCCTCTTCTTAATCCCATCTCGGTGTAGTTGTATTTGCCTTCCTCTGATTACCAGAAAGGGACAGCATCTTCCCCTGGGCCTCCTAGCCACTTGAACTTTTTTGAAAAATTGCCTCTTCCTTCCCTAGGCTCCTGGGACAGCAGCCTCTCCCTCCACCTCCTCCCCTCCTAGCTATTAATGTCTACCATTTCCTCTGAAATCTAGTCCCAGATCTGAAATGAACAAGGCATCAAAAAGGAGGCCTGGAGTGAAAGAGTGACAGTGTGGTTTTTATTTTCTTAATATCTTTTCTATTTTTTTAGTTTTTTAGTTTTCCTCTGATCCACCCTCTTTCCCAAGCCTGCATTCTTTTTGTGAGAAAAAAATACAATAAAGCTATTTTCATTTGGGGAAAAGAATAGGAGGTAGGAGACTGACATTAAGTGATATCAGGCCTTTAAAAATCCCACATTTTCTCACTTCTTGGGGAGCATTGCACAATTCAGTCAAAGCAGTCTTAATGTTTCCTGGGCCCTGACACAACACAACCCTGAATGAGCTAATCAGTGTGCCTGAAAATTTGTAAATCTTCTTACTAAAGCCCATTTTCTAAACAAGAGAGCTATAGACTTTCACCTGATTTTTTTTTATTTGTAAAATGATATGTAAATACATATGCATATATGTGCATTTGTTTACATAAATGTTATTTGTTATATATATATATACATTTTTTAAAGGTGCCTAGATTACCCAAATATTACTCAGAATTTTTTTTAACAAAGAAGAGGCATTGAGACCTCAGAAGCCAGTAAAAGAGAAAAGGTTGAGTAGAAATCACAATTTCTTGGTGGGTATTTGTAAGGTAAAAACCCATGCACACTGACAAAGTGAGTGACATAAAAAAGAATATTACAAACTGTCCTGTCCCTGGGTACAAATAGCTAATATCATCTTTAAATGAACTAGGAATTAGCAGAACATTGAGACCATAACAAAATTGGCTAAACTCTGCATCTAACGATTAGTTTGAAACCATTCTACTGTCTGGTGTGATGAGCTTGATGAAACACCTGTCACCAATTAGTTAACTATATTTAGGTGGAGAAGTAATAAGATGTCAACACAGGGTCTACAGTGGGATACTTTGTGTATAAGGTTGCTATTTGAGTATAACTTTTAAATTCCAGTCAATACAGGAGTAATTCAAGAGACTGGGGAGTCTCTTGGCAAATCTCCAAGGAAATTCATATCTGAGTAACTTCTGGGAGGCAGTACTAGGATATGATTGAAATTTAGTAAGCAGAAACCAATTCAACTATATGTTTCTGTGTTTAGAGAATGACCATGCAAGGGGCTTATTCAAGCATAGAAATATAAGAAAAGGAGAGTCAGAGGAAAGTGTTAGTAATTCTCACCCAAGTACTGTCTTGGGAAGAGGGAGTTTTGGCTAGGAGGAATGGAACATTTAACTTTCCTTGGCAGAGCCATGCCCAGCTTCCTTAGCTGAAAGTCACTTCCTAAGGTGAGCCAATTGCCCTTGCTCTGACTGCAAGCTCACCAAGTGACCTTCTGAGGATGTGACTTCTCAAGTAGTAATTTGCCTATAGGGAGAGAATGGTCTAGTAGACTGACAGAAACCTCCAATACTCCTAACAGTTGTATTTATCAGGGTAAATTATTCAATTGGCAATTCTGTTGAGACTTATCTTCCCTTCTGGCCTACTTAAAGGGAGAGAATGCAGAAATCCTTCGTTTAAAGTATTTTGATCTAGATTTAGATGTACATTTCTGTGAATGGGAGTCATCCTTGACTGAGATATCTGTTCCCAGTATACAGACCCAATCAAGGATTGATCATGCAGTGCTGAAGACAAGACCCTGAACTGTAGATGTAGCCTTGTGGAATCCTGTCAGGGAAGCCACCTGGCCTTGGCTCAAAGAACAACTCTGTGCATCACTATTTTAGAACTTCACCTGCCCAATATTCAGTTAAGGGGAAATTAAAACTAAGCCAAGCTGTAGTCAATAAGCTTTCAGCACCTCAGTCTCATCTGGACAAAGGATTAATATCCAAAGTAGTTAAAGAGCTTCTACAAATCAATAACAACAAGGTATGAAACAGTTTACATTTCTCTCTGGGAAAAGAAAGGAAGTTCATTTTACATACCTTTTCATTTTCCCAAGCAAAGGCGTGGGCATATGGCCCAAAACAGGCCAACCATATGCATTCTTAAATTTGAATCTTGGGCAGTGAGAAAAATTCTGAAAATTGATGGAATTATGACATTCTGACATCCTGAAGAGACAATCTATTAATTTCTGCTATCTAGAACCCTCAGAGATCCCCCTGATCTGTAGGATCATTCCCTTACTGTTTAAGTTAACCAGTTTTGCTTTCTGTTTGTCACAAGCAAAGAACTTTAATAAAAATATTATAATATGAAAAGTAATATAGCTTTTCAAAATAATCTATAATTAATTTTCCTCACCCTTTATAATTCCATCAATGTTACTATCTGCTGGTCTCTTTTTTGTTTTGGGGCACTTTAAAGTTACCTATCACATTTGACCAATACTGATTAAAACCAAAAGCTTCCTTTAAGCTATGGTCAGAGTTACAAACATATGAGACAAATGAAAAGGTCATCTTGCTCAGGAGTTCAGCAAGTTTCAAATCAGGAAAGGTCTGCTAGACTAAGAGAATGATGCGGGGGGTATACATTGGAAAAATTAAAGAATATACCAAGGAGGGGGATATATTTTATATTAGTGAGGAGAGATTGGAGTCCTTGAAATCTGGCTAAGTGTAGTGAAAATGTGCCCTTATTGTAGAACCATGCCTATGACGCCAAGGCAACTGCCTTTATTACTCTTTACATATTTCTTAGTTATTTCTTACGTATATATTTGAAACAAATAAAACCCACTTATATAAGTACCTAGCAGTCAAAATCTGAATAATGAACAGTTGAATCTGAAAGTTCTCTTAGTAAATCTTCATAAATAGAATTCCTTTGTCTAGGAGAATTGAATAAAGAGTGATGAAAAGAACAGTGTAAGGGGATGATGAGGAAACAAATGTGGTAGTGCTCTAGGAGAGATGCGGTATGAATTGATGAGAGAAAAGTTTAGGGAAAACTGGAAATTTATGAATGTTATTGAGTAATATTCAACAGCAAGGCTCTATGGACTCCCTGGCTTACCTCCCGGAAAAACCTGTCCTGCACAGGGGCCCCTCACAGGGGGAGCCTCTTTCTGGGGTGTCATATTTCAACATTCTGAGAGAAAGGCCGCCTAGAGAGTCTATATTTAGAGTATGACTCCCTGGCAGGGACAGGTGGATGTCTGGGGACTAACTTCTGCATATTTCATTCCTGAGTTCTGAGATTAATCTCAGGGGCTTGTATGGTTGTATGGATGGTGCAGTGAGACTGGAACAGAGGGCAGGGAATGAAAAAACCTCTTTGTCCTGGTGGCTGCTTGGGGTCCTGTACACTGTACTATTGGGGAGGGATAAATAACATGAACATCCAAGGGGTATTGCAGTGGTTCACAGTCACACATAGACCCTCCCCACCGTCTCCACTGGAAAATGCTAAAACTAGCCACTGCTAGGGTGATGTATAGTACATGAACCATCCATATCAGAGATATCCCACCAGTGCCATGATGGGAAGAAAAGCCCACCTGATAAACTTCATTTCTATCAGTGGGATGGCAGGGAATTCTCTAATTTCTGGATGAGAATTGGATGAAACCGTAAGGTTGCCCCATGAAACTTCTGAACAGATTTTAAATAAAGCTCTTTGAATAGAAAACAGGCTCATCTGTGAAGTTACTGAATATGTAAGGTGCTAGATTCATCTGGAGTTGAAGGTCTTCATAAACTTTGTCCATTGAAGTCAGAGTGGAAGCCATCCAACAGTGCCTATGAAGATCTCAAAAGATTGGTATCTAGTACCATGAGTTCAGCCAGGAGAAAGAAAGGCACAGTGGTTCATTTATCTAAAATAATCATGAAAATAGACACTTATTGTCTCATTATAGATTTGTTTGTCCATCAATTTATAAATGATATTGAAAGCACACTAGTTTCATTTGTACAGGTTTTTCTTTTTCTTTTTAATGTGCTGTATGAAAGCAGATATTTTCTATGCAATCAGAAGAAAATATTTCCAATGCGTTATAAATTAACTTAATTCAGTCAATGAGACCTCCCAATGAAGTGGGAAATCTTGCTTATCTTATATACCTTTTTACCTTTTACCTGAATCCTTTTTTCCTCAAATGAAAATAGCTTTAATGTATTTTCTGATTACAATAATAGTGTAGCCTGAGTCAATAAAAAAAGAATGAAATAGAACATAAATATATTTAAAATATTAATTAAATTCTCACTAATACTTGGGCTTTCTTTTCTGACCACCTCCCCCTTCCCCCCATTTTGGTGCAGAGTGGAAGAAATTTAAGGTGGGGCGCAGGAGTTTCAGAGCCTAGGAAAGTGTGAGACAATTCCTCAAGACAAATTGAGTGAACCGTAACCCCAGGAAAACATGCAGCCCCTTCCTGTAATTAGAGAAAGGATAATTCAAACTCCAGAGAAACAAGGCCACTTCTGATATCTGGTATTGTTTAAGAGGAAAAGAGTGACAGGGCCCAGTGTGATGGAGGGCGGTACGGGGCGGGCTGGCGCCTGCCGCACTGCTTATGGGAGTGGAAATTGGGGGCCAGAGCTCACTGGTGACGTGGTAGTCACGTGAACAAGAGCTGCCGAGAGCAGAAGTCCTGCTAG
>JAQZBX010101574.1:0-11248 GCA_029593785.1 Cabassous unicinctus
CTGTGCTTTCTTTTCTGGGTATATAGGGGAAGTTGGGGGTGCTCCCTCAGTTTGGCTTTGCAGGGTTATTGTTCAAAAGGCACTCCTTGCTCCCCATGGAAGCTTGAGGGGGGGATGGTTGGCAGGGCCAGGGTGGCAGAACAGGAAGTTGGCATTTTTTTTCCTAGCTCAAACTTTACTTGTCTATTTGTGACATTGGGTCAACTAATAGTACGCTTCAAACTTCTTTTTAGGTCTTCTCCTTATCTCCTAGGAGAAAGCAAAAGTATTCTGATACACCTGGATATCTTGAATTCATAATTTCATTAGGAAAGGAGAAGTCTTTGATGTTCTGTATATAAGTGTATTAGGGATTAAGTTATGGAGACAGTATATAAAATCCTTGTAAAATGCTGTGATTTGGTCACCACTAGAGAGATCAGAGGCTTCCCCTGCCCAGCTCACACTTACTTTAGCCTCCCCTTCCCTGGTTATCAGTGTAATGTGCTAAACTCACCTTCTGGGAGTGGGTGGGAAACTTGCTTTCCCAGGGGGTGAAAGGAGGGTACCCTACACAGACCGCAACACATTTCCCCCCTGCCCTTGAACAGTCTGCTGAGAATGACCCAGTTCTCCGTCATGAGGTCTTGGAGAGAGTGACCTGAGTTCCCATTAACCCTGAGGGTCAGTGGTTCTCTGCCCAATTAGACCTGGCCCCCATCAGAACAGGGACTGATCCTGGCACCTTGAAGACAGTGAGGGGCACAGTCAAGATGCGATGCTATTGCTTTCCAGCCAACTGTATGACCCTTTCACTTCCTGGGCCTCAGTTTCCTCAGCCATGATACAGGGATAATAAGGCTATACCCCATTCGGTATAAAACTTTGACAAAGCAAATCGTGTTAACTACAACTACCTTCAACAAAATTCCCCTTCTCTCCAAGAGCTTTTGTAGTTGAGGTGGTAGAAGGGTTTGCCTGTCAGTTTTTCTCTTGTCCTTTTGGTAGGCAGTATTGCAGAGAGTAAGCACAGGTCTGAAGGTGGGCTGCATGGTTAAATCCCAATTCTGTGACCTCAGCAGCTCTTCACCCCTCGATATCTTCCATTTCCTCATCAGAAAAATGGGTTAATAATTATTATTTTTACCTTTTAGAGGTTGTGAGGGTAAATTGAGTTAATACATGCAAAGTGCTATGTTAGCTGCTGCTATTAATATTAGCATTATTATTTGCAGAAAGGGTTAGTTCATGTCTCCTATTTACTTCCCCTGTGGCTTGGCCTTAGGGAAATGACAGGGACAGGTACCAAAACTCTTGGGTCATATACCAAAGAGAAAACCAAGTTTGTTTCCAACTGGTCACTGTTAAGGTAGAAGCTGTAATTGTAGAAAAAAGTGTTAGCAATGGATGAGGTTTTAAAGATCTTCAGGTTCCAACCTCCCTGATTTTCCAGATGAAGAAACTGAGGCCCACAGCAGGGGTGATGTGTCTGGCGTATACCATGGCTGAGCAGAGCCAAATCCGAGTTTCCTTATCACCTGCGAATCTTGAGCTCTCCGTGCTGTCTCCTGTCACCCCTGCCTGTTTCCCGAGGTTGTTTCTGACCCTCCCTTCACCATCCTGCCTCCCACAGATCACTCACTGTCCTCTCCCATTTTTCTGCTTGCAGAAGAAGTTAGAAAACCTCAAGAGCTTAGACCTTTTCAATTGTGAGGTAACCAACCTGAATGACTACCGAGAAAACGTGTTTAAACTCCTCCCGCAACTCACGTATCTCGATGGCTACGACCGGGATGACAAGGAGGCCCCTGACTCGGATGCTGAGGGCTACGTGGAGGGCCTAGATGACGAGGAGGAAGATGAGGATGGTGCGTGTGAAGGGAAAGGGCCAGGGTTGCAGGTGCTTGGCCTGAGGCCTGTGGGTTCCTTCTTGGCTCTGTAGAGTGGTCAAGCTGGGTATTGGGATGCCCACACCTGGTCACTGAGTGCTAGTTCCCTGGCTATGCTGGGGAGTGGGGCTGTTGGCTTTGTTTACTGTTGCTCTGTAATCTGTCTCATTGATTGGCTCCCCTTAAAAAACAAAACAGGGCATGAGCCCCAGGGAAACATCCTGAGATTTTTCAGCTGCATAGAAAACTCCTTAGAAAGCCATCTCACGGAAATCCTTCTCACTTTAATTTTCCCCCTTCCCATAGCTCCCCAGGGAATGAGAGTATACAGTGTCTCTCTGCAGTGTGACCCTGGACACGTTCTCAGGGAGGGGGTGAGAGGATAGAGAGGAGGCTGGGGTAGAGCCTGAGTGTTCCCTTCTCCCATGTAGGTGTCCAGAGATGAGGTTATGAGCTGGAGAAGTTGTGGGGCCCCCTGGTGGTTGCAGCCCATGGGACCACAGGCCAGGACTTGAGGGTGGGGCCTGGGGCAGCAGGAGGAACCTGCAGGCAGCAGGTTGAGCTCCTTGCTGGGGGCAGCTGGGAGCAGGGCCCTGAGCAGGGCCTTCAGGAAGGAAAGAAGGGACCACCTCTTCCTGTTCTCTCCATACCTTAGCTTGCTACAAGTACAGTGCAGCTTCCCCACAGGTCCTCATGACCAGGGTAAAGTTGAAAATTGAGGCACTTGCCCATTAATTCAGACATAAGATTTTGTTTTTCCCTGTTAGGTTTGGAGTACTTTGCAAGTATTCAGATAACCTGTTTGCCTTAGGGTTCTTGTTATGTGACAGAAGGGGCACAGGACCAGGTTCCTGTGCCCAGTTCTACCACTAATTCCTTGTGTCACCTTGAATGGGTCACTTCTCTGTTCCTGACCTTTTTCATCTTTAAAGTAAAAAGTTTGGACCAGATGGTTCTTTCTGATTGAATTGACTTTTCAGTTTTCCCAGGCCCTGTAACTTGTTCCTCCGATTGAGCCATTTCCTTGTGGTCTCAGCCTGCACAAGGGATCTTTCACTTTCATAAAACTTGCAAATTGGGTTTATCTTTCAGATTACTTTAGGGTACTTATCTTTCCTATTAACTGTAGTATGTGTTCAGTCACACATATTAACCCTGTTTTTGAGAGCATGAGAGCATTCAGACTTTGGGCTAGGTAGGTGTGGGAGGGTTGTGGGCCTCACACTGAAGACCCTGCCAGGCCCATCAGCCTTAACACCTGTGTTGGTATGAGGGCAGAGCCAGCTCAGCACCCATTCCCTTATTTTTCCCCATTTCATTTACACAGAGGAAGAATATGATGAAGATGCTCAGGTAGTGGAAGATGAGGAAGATGAAGATGAGGAGGAGGAAGGTGAAGAGGAAGATGTGAGTGGAGAGGAGGAGGTAAGGAGCTTGGGCTGGGCTGGGTTGGAGGGTACTGTCTCCCTGAGTTGCCTTTACTTTTGCCTGAGTCAGTCCACTGAATGCCTTAGTATTAGCCTTTGGCAGCTCAGGAGCCCTGTTGGGGAAGTCGTCTCCCTTGAGAGCAGGGAAATGAGTCCATTTCAGGACTGGGCTGGTCTTGGGAGGTTGGGTTAGGAGTCGGAAAAAAGGGGATTCTGGAGGCATGTAAGGAGGAGGAGACTTATCTGCCTGGGTAAGCCTATCCTTCATTTCTATGAAAATTAGTTCTTACAGAAGTATGGAATCAGTGTCCCCGTTTTCTATCTTTTTTGCATTTGTGTGTTAGATCAGTGAATATTCACTGAGCACTTACAGTGTGCTAGGGAAAAGCAAAAGGCCAGCACTGCCTTGAACGAATAAGTCAGGTAGGAGGATAAGACACTGCTGGATCCCAAATCAGAGCGACAAGGTTCACCTGCAAGCTGTGCGTCAGGAGTGGGCCGTTATATTAGCAGATTGGCTGGTTCTTAGTTTTTTATTTTTAACAAGATTTATGAAAAGTCTGTGAGGGATAATATAGTACAGCAGTTAAGAGCACAGTCTTTGCTGGGGTGAATCCCAGCTCTACCACTTGCTAGCTGTGTGTCCTTGGGCAAATTACTTGTCCTTTCTGAGCCTATTTCATTGTAAAATAAGGATCATGATATTTATCTCACTGGGATGTTAATAGGATAAAATAAGATGTAAGTAAATGCTTAAGGACAGTGTCTCACAAGGGATGTGTTTGAATACTTACTATTTCAGGCTTTCACATCCTTTTCCATCGCCCTGGTGCTCTGTTCTGGGTTTTGTGTTTGGATGTTGATATTCCTAGTCCCTATAGCAGAATCATTTTCTATGACTTGCAAATTGCAAAAGTTAGACCTAGAGTGATTTAATATGACAACAGCACTGACAACAAGGTGCCTGCCTCTTCCCTTCCAGCGATCCCTGCCTTCTCCCCCAATTTCCTGTCTCCCTCGATTGAGAGTGCAGACATTTGCCTGCCACACAGATTCACTCAAGCAGGATCTCCCAGCTTCCCCACCTCAGGCTTGGTAGGAGCTGGTCGAGATGAATAGAAATGCCAATGAGCTAGGTTTGGTTGCTGTCTAATTTTGCCTCTGGGTTTCTTTTCTCCCTAGGTCTAGGCAACTAGGCTCACCTCTAAAGAATATTGCGAGTATTTTAAAAATAAAGACTTAGAAAAATTGGTCCCCCCTAAGACAGGGCAGTAAATCATGTTGACTAGCAGATTTTTTGTCTCATCCTTCCTGTCACAAGAGCCACAGTGTGCAGGGGTATCACCAAGTTCCTTTTAAACAATGGGCTGTCTGATGGTTTAGGAACAGGATTCAATATTCAGAGATTCTACTAGCATCTAATTTCAGGAGCAGCATAAACCAAGGGTCCTGTGTTGAAGGAAGTTGTACACTTTGCTGAATCTCAAGCAAGTTGGAAGTGGTGTCCTCAGGGGCCTTGAATTTATCTTTCCCTTATACCCCTCCCAGTGAGCCAAGTCTGCAAAAAGATGGTGAAGGGGCTGTATAGAGTGAGGTGGACTTGTCTCAGAATCTGAATTTGCTGAAACGGATTCTTTCCTGGAAGCCAAAACTAGATTAAGGACAAATAAAAGGATGGCCTATTTTACACAGCAGGGAGTCTCCTTGGGGAACTTGTTCCCCTAAGAGAGCATGAAGACTAGAAAGTTGCCTGAGTTTTGGGCACTTCATTCAGATCAGGAGTTCTTAACCTGAGGGCGGAATCCATGGCACCCCCCTCCCCCCAAGTTGATTTATAGCATGTGGGTATTTTCTGGGGGAAGGAGTTCAAAGCTTTCTGCAGATTCTCAAAGGGTCCTTGATCCAAAATAGGTTAAGAACCTTTGCTTTAGATTCATCCTGAGATGGCAGGGCTCTGAGAGGCTGGGGGTGACCCCTACCTTTTTGAGCTCAGTGTTAGGGAAAGTGGCTGCCTCGGTGTACCCCTAGGCTGGGGGCATTTCTAATGTTCTGATGTCCATCTTCTCTCCTAGGAGGATGAAGAAGGTTATAATGACGGGGAAGTAGATGATGAGGAAGATGAAGAAGATCTCGGTGGTATGGCAGCTTTCTTATTCTCTACTGGTAGCAGACTGGCCCCTTGAGCTGGAACTAGATTCCTTAGGTCTGGAGCACTCTGGCAATGGGGGAACACACCTATCTGAGGTCCCAGGTGCCTTCTTGGCTTTGCCAGATACCCTGCCAGGGATGACAGGCCTCAGGCTACAAAGCTTCCCAGATGTGTGGTCCCTGCTTTCTCTGTGGGTGGGTTAAGTTAAAGAGATGAAATCATTGTCTAATCTAAATGCCTTTTCCTTAACTCTTCCAGAAGAAGAAAGGGGTCAAAAGCGAAAACGAGAACCTGAAGATGAGGGAGAAGATGATGACTAAGTGGAATACTATTTTGAAAAATTCCTATTGTGATTTGACTGTTTTTACCCATATTCCCTCTGCCCCAAATCCCGCCCCCCGAAACTTATTTTTTTCTGATTGTAACGTTGCTGTGGGAACGAGAGGGGAAAAGTGTACTGGGGGTTGCGGGGGGAGGGAGGGTGGGGGTGGAATAAAATACTATTTTTACTGCCACTCTTTATTTTTTTCCCCTACTTTCCTTTGTGTGATTCTGTCCCTGTAAATGCAATAGCTGAGTACACACCAAGTGAGCATTTGTTCCTTACTCTCAAAGAGGATGGTTTGGAGGTCTCTTACATTTCCTGGTATTTCTCCACTCTTGTTGGTTGGAAAGCCATGGCTGACCTCACTTTGGTTACTCAAAGCCCAGGAGGGGCTGAGCACCAGCCATATTTTAAGTCTTGTTCTGGTTCATGTGATTTCTGCATTTCCTGGGCCTGCTAGAGGCATCAAACGCCCTAGTTTGTAAATAGCAATCTAAAGGTGTATTTTGGCACTGGTTTGGGGATATTCCCCATCTCTCATCCCCCTTCCCTCTTCACAGATGGTGGTGGGCTTCACTCTACAAAGAGGACTCTATTGCTACTTTAAGAGCCAGAGACCTGAAAATGGCAGGCTTGTGAGTCATGAGTAAAAGTAATTTGACAATTAAAATTAAAAGAGAAGATACAAACCCTCAAACTTCAACCTCTTTAAAAAAAACAAACAAAAAAAAACTGCCCATCTTGGCCTGTAAAATATTAGAACGCTTTGTTTTACAAAATGACAAGAGAATTCTTCCACATGTACTTCTTGTGCTTAGAACATTTTTACAGACCTAAGCGCAGGAGGTGTTGCTGCATGTCGGCTGGGTTTTTTTTTTCATACACCTGAGCACGGAAAAACTAATGCAAAATTGTATTTTCTTACCTAGTGGAAGTCTGAAATGACTGCAAATTCCTAGTGAATGTACAGGTTTGCTTTCATGTCCCTCTTCTGGATTGCTTTAGAAGTGATGTGTTAACTTCCTAGCCCATGTTTCATCTGTATAAAAGAACATCTGCACCAGTTTTTCTCTTCCCCCTCAGAAGAGCCAAACTTTGAGTTTTATGTCTGTTTGTCATTGATAAATTTCAATAAATCTTTTTATACAATTTCTTTGGGGATGACTTCTTTGAGTCCAACAGACCACTGATCTTTCTAAAATGCATTCCAGATAACTTGCTAACTAAGGGAAGTGGGGGAAACATTTTCACTTTTGTTACCTGAAAAAGTAGATTTTCTTAGAGGAAATATAACCTGACACTACATTTGGATACTTTTGGTCTCAAAGCAAGACTCAGTGGTATGGTGTGCTATCTTTCATATAGAAAGTTCATATATATGGGATATACGATATAAAAAGTTATTTTAAAAATAGCCACCCAAACATTGGTGGAAATTGAGCCTGTGGAACTTATTTTGAATATCTTTGTTTTTTCAGACTGTGAAAAGAATATATGCTTGCAAATCTCAGGAATGTATAAAACTTTCACAGATCTGAAAATTTACATAAATGGTACCTATTTTGTTCCTTTTATACCTAATATTTTATTATGATCATTTCTCTCTACCTTTGAATATTCTTCAAATATATATATTTAAGTGGCTGTGTAATCCAACTATGTTCTGATTTGCTTAATTCTAACCAAACTAGTTGAATATTTGGGTCATTTCCAACTGACCAGGAAAGTGGACATTGTTAGGTAAGCAATTGCTCGTATTTTTAGTGGTTTTCTTAATATCAACTCTTGGATGTAGAGCAGGGTTCCATTATGTTTTCTGGAAGGGTTATATCAATTTACTGTGTGGAACTTCCTATACACTTGTATTCATCTCCCAGCCTTATAGCCTTGAACCCCACAGTAAGCCCTAGTTTCCTCTCTTACAGTCAGTATGATGCCAACTGTATGAGGTGGTAGCCAAGAGTGACTGCCTACTCTCTCGGCAGTGCCCTGATAACCTACTCTTCACCTCACGGTGAGCATCCTCTGGCTCCAGTCATTGGATGTGGGAAGGTGGCCTCCTATAGGCTAGGTGCTGTGCTAAGAACTGGGTCTTTGAAGATGAACCAAGCAGGTGTACTCTGCACCTCCCAGAGCTGGTGAGAAGACCATATCCATGTCGGTGGGATTGAGAGATGCTCTGGCCTGATCTTCGGTAATCTGGCCCTAACTCCCTCCATTTGGGGCATTAAGGATGGGTTAAAATATGGAAATTAGTGCTACAAAACAAGGTAAATGGGTGATAATGAATGGGCTTAATGCTGATGGGCCTGAGGTAGGAAAACCCTTTTCTATACCAATGGTGCCAAGTGTTCCCAACAACTCTTGAAGAAGATCTTACTGTGCCCATTTTACAGATGAGAAAAACAGGTTAAGTAACTTGGAAGTTGAGTAAAGGTTGGAGGGTTAAACCAAGATCTTTCTGGCGCAATTTCGATTACATCCACCTTAGCAAGGATGGCAAGGAGAAAAAGCTCAGCCAGAGAGGGTGGGAGAAAGGAAATAAAAGAGCTGATCTTATTGAGCTCATGTGGACCAGGCACTGCTTTTATATGAAGTATCTCATTAATCATATTGAATCTTAACAGCCTCCTTATGTAGGTGCTGTTATCCTTTGTTATACAGGTGGCTCAGTGATTTGCCCAAGGTCAGATAGCCAGAAAGAAGAGCAACATCAGGATTCAAGCCAGGTGTGTCTGATTCCAGAGCCTGCCCTCTTACCCTTACACTAGAGTACCTCCAGCCTTCTGCCTCTGGCTTCCAGCTTCCTGTTTCTTGCCAAGGCTTTTCTGATCTGTGACCACCTGTATGAGCCAGTTGTGTTGAAGCATTTTGTCATCGTTGACCATCATGGCTCTAGTGAGGAAGGTGTCACCACTGAATGTGCTAGCAAATGCCATAGGACCCTTGAATGGGGAGAGACTTTAGAAATCACCCAGTCCAACCCTCTCATTTGACAAAGGGAAATCAGAGCCCAGGAGGGTAAGTGGTATGCCTAAGGTCTCACTGAAAAGCAGTGGCAGAGCCAAGCCTAGAACACTGGACTCCCATTCCTGGCATATTCAGCCTATCTTATGTTGCTGTACTGTGTGGCTGGTGAGGAAGCTGGCTGGTGTGGGAAGCAGGAGATACACCATGCAGAATATCTTTGAGGAAGAACAGCCAAGCCTTGGGTGAACAGGATGTAGCAAGCTCTCTGCCCCTTTGGGAAGAATCATACATATATTTTTAACTTTTTATTATGCAATACTTTAAAATTTATATGAGCATTACAAAAATAATACCCCATACAGAGAACTCCCAACATACCCATACCCTTTAGATCCCCAGACCCACCAATTTTAGTATTTTGCTGCCTTTGCTGTATCTATCCATTAGTCTACCAATGCACCTGACTTTCTCTCTGTCTATCAGTACATTTTCTGAACACTTAAGTGTAGGTTGTAAACATCATGTTCCTTGAACCTTAGTACTGCCATTTATATTTCCTAACCACCTTAAATGCAATTATGAAGTTGAAGAAATTTAATAGTAAGTTTACAGTCTTTAATCCATTTTTTCCCTGTGTCCCAAACATGGCCTTTTGGGCCTTCTCCGTTATTAGATCCTGTCCAGGGTCACATATTTAATTGTTATTGTCTCTTTAGTTACTCTGTGTGTGTGTACAAATACAAACCAAATGTTCTCATTTCAACCACTTCCAAGCATACCATTCATTAGGAGTACTCATCTACACTGTTGCAGTACCCTCACCACGTTCCATTACTAAAACTTTTCCATCTCCCCAAACAGAAATCCTATACCCATTATGCATTGATCCCCATTCTACCTGCCCCCCAACCCCACTTCTGGAAACCTGTACTCTTAATTTCTGTCTTTATGAGCTTGCATATTCTCTGATATTTTCTTGTAGTTACCATGGGGCTTAAATTTAACATCCTAAATCTACAAAACACGTTTGCTTGGATACCAACTTAACATCAATGGTATAACAAAACTATATTTCTATGCGTCTCTGTCCCCTCACCTTAATGTAGTTCTTGTCACAAATTGCATGTTTATACATTGAGTCTAAAACCACTGATTTATCATTACATTTTATGCATTTGCCTTTTAGATGCTGTAGGAAGTAAAACATGGAGTTAACAAAAAAATATGTATATATAGTGCTGGCAATTTGTATTTTCCCATGTTGTTACTCTTAATAGAGATCCTTATTTCTTCATGTGGCTTTGATCTATTGTCCTCTTTTAAAATTTATTTTACTTTTTCTAGTGTTCTTTCTTTTTAACCTTTAGGACTCTAGCATTTGCTGTAGGGCTGGTCTAGTAGTGATGAATTCCCTCAGCTTTTGTTTATCTGGGAATGTCTTAATCTCTCCCTCATTTCTGAAAGACAGTTTTACTGGATATAGAATTCTTGATTGGCAGTTTTTTGCTTTCAGCACTTTAAATATGTCATCCCACTGCCTTCTTGCCTCTGTGGTTTCTGATGAGAAATTGGCACTTAATCTTATTGATGTTCCCTTATATGTGACATGCTGCTTCTCTTGTGGCTTTCAGAGTTCTCTGTCTTCGGCATTTGACAGTTTAATTATAACATGGTACAGTGTGGGTCTATTTTGTGTTTATACTATTTGGAGTTTATTGAGCTTCTTAGATGTATATATTCATGTCTTGTTAAATTTGGGATGTTTTCAGCCATTATTTCTCTGAATATTCTTTCTGCTCCTTTCTCTATAGTTTCTCCTTCTGGGACCCCCACAATGTATATATTGGTAAGCTTGATGGTGTCTGTGATAATTTGAAGCTGTATGGACCCGAGAAAAGTATGTTCTTAAAGCTAATCCATTCTTGTAGGTGTAAACCTATTACAAGAACGGCCTTTTGATTAGGTTACTTCAGTTAAGGCATGGCCCAGCATGGGTCTTAATCCTCTTAACTGGAGTCCTTTTTAAAAGAATGAAATTCACACAAAGGAGAAAGCCACAGAAGAAGCTGGAAGCAAGGAAACCCAGAAGAGAAGGGAAAGACCAGCAGATGCCACCATGTAACTGGCCATGAAACAGAAGAGTCCAGGATTGCCGGCAGCGCAGGAAGAAGATACCTTGATGATGCCTTGATTTGGACACTTCCTTGGCCTCAGAACTGTAAGCTTATAAGCTAATAAATCCCCATTGTAAAAGCCAACCCATTTAAGTCTGTCTGGTATGTCTGAGGTCTCGTCCTCCTCATTGATGATTTCTAAGGCTTTAATTTTCTCTCTGGCCTGGGCGGTCATTTTCTGTTTCTTTGTATGTTTTGTGACCTTTTGTTGAAACCTGGACTTTTTGATACTGTAATGTGTTAATGCTGGAATTTAGACTCTGAGATGTCTGTTCCTTAAGCTTATATCCAGCTAGTTGTAACAGCTTTCCTTGAATGCCAGAACCTAACAAAAA
>JAQZBX010101575.1:0-11248 GCA_029593785.1 Cabassous unicinctus
TTTTTTTTTTTTTAGGTACCAGTGTTGGGAATTGAACCCAGACCTTGTATGTGGAAAGCTGGTGCTCAACCACTGAGCTACACCGGCTCCCCCGAATTGCGTTTTTTATTTGTTTGCTTGTTTTGTTTTTGTTTTTAGGAGGCACCAGGGATTGAACCCAAGACCTTGCATGTGGGAAGCAGGCTCTCAGACCACTTGAAGGTATCTTTTTGAGAGTTACAGTTCATTTCATAACAGAGGTGGTACCAATTTATCCTCCCATCATGAATGGGAGAAAGTTTCAGTTGCTCCACATCTTCTCCAACACTAGCAATTATCAAGTCTCTTTAACTTTTTTTTTTTTTGGAGGTAACAGAGATTGAACCCAGGACCTCATACATGGGAAGCAGGCACTCATACACTGAGCTACATCCACTCCCCATCAAGTCTTTTTAAATGTTAGGTATACTAGTGGATGGATTGTGGTAAAATCCCATCATGGTTTTAATTTGCATTTTCCTGATGATTAATGATGTTGAGTTCCTTTCAGATGTTTATTGCTATATGGATAACCTACTAAAGTGTGTGCTCAAGTTTTTTTGCCTATTTTTAAATTGGTTCATCTATCATTTACATATTGATTTGTAGGAGTTCTTTGTATATTCTGGTCTGAGTATTCTGTCAAATATAAGCATTGCAAATATCTTCTCAGATTGTGGCCTGTGTTTTCACTCTCAGCAGTATCTTTTAATGAAAAGAAAGTTCTTAGTTTTAATGAAGTCAAATCTATCTTCTCTTTTATGGTTATCAATTTTAGTAACCTACTTAAGAAATATTTGCACTTCCCGAGGTTATGAAGATATTTTTCTTTGATTTCTACTAGAAGCTTTATTGCTTTACCTTTCACCTTCCAGTCTATGTACACCTTAAATTAACTTTTGTGTATGATGTGAGGTAGGGGTCAATGTTTGTGTTTTCCTCATATGGATATCCAACCGACACAGCATCATTTATTGAAAAGACCATCCTTTACTCCCACTGAATTGCATTACTGCATATATTGTTTACTATATTGAATTATATGTAGGGGTTTATTTCTGGACATTCTATACTGTTGGCTTACTTGTCTATTATTGCACCGATACCACCTGCTTAATTAGGATAGCATTATAGTAAGTCATTCTCTGGTAGGGTAAAACAGTGTTCTCTTTTAGAATTGCCTTAGCTCTTCTAAGTCCTTTGCATTTTCATATGAATTTCATAATCAGGTTGTCAATTTAAACAAACAAAAAAAAAGGATGGGATTTTGACTGAGATTGCATTGAACCTACAGATCAATTTGGGGGAAACAAAACATGGTATAGATTTCTATTTATTTAGTTCCTCTTAACGTGTACTCTAATTTTTTTTTCAAAATGTTATTGTGGTAACATATATACAATATAAAATTTCCCATTTTAACCACTTTCTAGTGTACAATTTAATGATATAATTACATTCACAATGTTATACTACCATCGCCACTTTCTGATACCAAATTTTTTTCATTACCCCAAACAGAAACTCTGTACCCATTAAGCAGTAATTCCCCACCCCCAATGTATACCTTTTTTAATCAGTAAAAACAAGTAAATTAATGTTTTAGGTAAAACAAATTAACTGAATTTATTTCCATCAGTGTGATTTTAGAAAGGAAAGTAGATCTGATTGGAGACTGTTCTCTAAGTGTTCTATTGTTCTCTAGTCCTAATAACTTTCTTTTTTCCTTTGGGTCATGTGGTAGTTTGATATTATTTATGAATTCCAAGAAAGATAATTAATTATATTTGTAAACTGGTCTGTTCCTCTGGATGTGATACCCTTTGATTGTATTGGATTTGGCTGAGATGGCTTTGATTAAATTATATTTAGCTTAGGGCTTTGATTCGACCACATCATTAGGGCATGCAGGGTTGAGTCCCCACCCCCTTGGTGGGCAGATAAAATAGACTCTTACACGGAAGGAGACACAGAGAAGAAGAGCACAGAGGAAAAGAGACAGCTCCATTGACAAAGCAGAGGCCTTGGGGAGAGAGATGAGCCTGATGGTTTGCAGCTGAAGAGAACAGAGCAGCTAAGACTCCCCCCAAAATGAGCTTTATGCCAATACAGCTGAAATCAGAAGAAGCTGGGACCACAGTGCCTTAACAGGAAGAAGGAAGGCTGAACCCTCACAGACATCGCCCGCCATCTTGTTTCAACACATGGCAATAGAGTTTGGTGAGAAAGTAACTTTGAGTTGGACTCTTTGGGGCCTTGTGACTGTATGTTTCTACTTCAAATAAATATCCTTTATAAAAGACAGATTTCTGGTACTTTGCATTAGCACCCCTTTGGCTGACTAATACTAGTCCCTCCATATAATTAAACTGAATTGAAACTCATGTAATAGGAATTGTGCTCAAGACACAGATAGTTTGATGAAAGTTTTGCTCACTTGGCTTTCAAGAAACTTTTAAGTGGAATTATGAGTGGTCTTCAGTGCTAAAAGAGTTTAAGATGCAAAGATCAATACATACACTGACTTCCACGCCCCCCATACACTGCCTTCTTTTTTACAATAAATAAATATCACTAAGTCCACACCACTGAAATAAGCAGCTGTAGTGGGTACAAACATTCTTGTGTAAAACACTCTGTGACAGTGGAGCTTACAATCTAGTTGGGAAGTCAAATCAGAAATATACAAAAGATTTAATCTCCACTTAAGGTTACCAGGCTAAATTCTTATTATGGGAATTAAATCTGACTTTGCTACCCTGAGAAGGCATGGGTCTTGAGAGAACTCTCCCTTCCTTTCTTCTGGAGCCCATTCATTCATTCATTCATTTACTTGAGTGCTTGCTATATGTTAAGGCTTAGGGATGTAAAGATGCATATCTGTCCTGTTCTCTTAAGAGTTTATAATCCTAAAACCCTAAAACTAGAATTTAATAAACATTCTCTTTCTAGAGGAGAGCAGCTAGTTGAATAAAGCTGATATACAATTCTAAAGTAAATTATGATTACTTAAAATTAAGACATGTTATCAGCCTCTATTGCTGTTCATGCTACACCTAAGATCTCACACCGAGCTAAAGGAAGTGCAGAGCCCAGCACTCAACAAAACTGACAGACTGGGCTAAAAACACAACCAAAGAAATCTGCCACTGGTCAGGTAACAAAGTCATTTCAGGAACCTGCTCCTAAACGTCAATTTATACTGCAATGATTATTTTAATGACTTTAAGCACCTACAAAGGGAGCTGTGGGAAGTATTTAAATGCAATTATATAACATGTGTATTTAGGAAGTATGCTTTTTAACACCTGTAGAAGATTTTCTCTTAAAATTAAAACAATTACTCACTGTGAGCTTCCCATGACATCTGTATCAGAAATGGGGGAGGGGACCAAAGCTATTTTCCCTATGGACTACATATGTCCACCTCATAGGAAAAAGTCTCTTAAACTAATTTTGTGATATTCCTTACAGACCACTCTAAATTATCCAAGTCAGAATTGACTTGGACTTTACTTAACAACACAAGTATAGCACTGCTGTAAAAACTCAATACAGGTATGCTTATATGAATGAATCTATACATTTAAATTCCCCTCATAGCAGTGTCTTGAGAGTAGCTGGCAATCTATATTGCTTGGTTGAATGGTCATTGGATGGACATATGAACAAAGAAACAATTGTTTGTCATTTTCATTAGAACTGTGTCACAGTCCACCGCAAAACAAGAGTCTGAGGGAAGTGAAGGACTGGGAGGCCAGGGGTGTGTGGGGGTTAAATATCGGAGAGGCTGGGGAGAGGGGTGGAGAACTTGGGGCTGGCCAGGCTGTGGCCTGGCACTGATGAGCTAGCTCACCTTGTCTCGCTCCCGGTACACAACAGCGCGACGCCTTTGAATTCCGACTGCAAGTCTGCACCTCTGCAGACTCCTCAACAGGTGGTCCACTACTTTGGCCGCCGCCGAGATGTCCTTACCGCTCAGCCTCAATATCTCCAGCACTGCCTGGAGCCTCTAGCCCGCCTGCGCCATCCCCTTCCGGCCCAAGTTAAGGGCTGGGACCAGCAGGCCGGGGCTGGGCACCTGCTTGGGTCCTGGTACGGGTTTCCGGCAGAGCTGAGGGTGCGCTCCAATCGCTGACAGATCCCGTTCTGGAACCCGCTGCCGGGGCAGCAGGAGCCACGTGCCACTCCACCCGTGGCGCTGGCAGCGCTGGAGGACTACGCATCCTCAGCGCTAGAACATGCTTTTTTGGAGCCGGACCCCAGCGTATGGACCTGTGGCCTCTCTTGGGGGTCGGGGATGCTCTTCTTCTGCCCGGATCCCGACTCCCTGGCGGGGCCGCACCTCCCAGCCCAGGGCTGAGCAGCCCGGGAGGGGTGACTGGAGACTAGTTGGGGTCAGCTGGGTCACTCCTCGCACTCTGATGAGCTGTTGTAGGCGGAAGCTCTGGCTTTGGAAGCCGTCCAGGTCGCCTTTCCAGTCCAGGGTTCATGGCTGGCGCTCCCCTTTAGGTCAAGGTCTTTTTCCAGATACATTGCTAGTTGGCTCTTGGTGGTGATCCCTCAGTGCCAGGGAGGCTCATCCGCCTGGAATCATGGCGGGAGGGGGGTGGGGGAGGTAAGGCATCTATGTGCTGAGTTTGGCTTAGAAAAAGGCCACATTTGAGCAACAAGGAGGCTTTCAGTATGGTAACTCTTAGGCAATATATAATTTCAAGGCTAAGTTTCAGTTTCACAAGAAAAGGTTCATAGGTACAATCCTCAATATCAATGGCCTGGCGTATTGGTCTGTCTTCCTTCACTAGGCACTGCCCATGTACTTGGGGGATTGTTGCCACTCTATTAGAGAATGTAGAAGGATTCCCCAGGAGGGGAATTCAATATTCTTTCAGTTATTGTTTGGGTCTCCACCCACCGAGACAACACCCCATGAACATTTGAACATATTCATATACCTTAGAGGCATGGCCCAGGCGTACCCTTCCCCATACATCCCCCATCACTGACACCTGGCACCAGTGATCCTCCCCTGCCCCAGTTGTGACCTTTCTATGATCCAAAACCTCTCCAAAAGCAAAGCCAAATAAATAAATAAATAAAATTAATAAGAAAATTAAACAATAATTTAAAAATAAAATACAAAAATTAAAAATTAAAAAATTTGAAATAAAATTAAAAAATTTTATACATTGTGTCTCTCATCACTGTAAGATCTGTTACCTTGTATGTACAGTAACAATTTCTTCCATATGTTCCCCCAGGATCTTATTTTTTTCATTTTATCATCAAAGAAGCTTTAGGTTACAGAAAAGTCACATAGAAAATATAGGGGATTCCTATATACCCAACGCCCTCCCCCTTTTCCACGCTCCCCTATTAATAACATTTTACATGTGGATGGTACATTTATTACAATTGATGTACAAATATTGAAGCATTGCTGTGTAAAGTTTTTATCCATGAGTTTTATCCAAATAGTTCTCTAATATATGTCAAAAAACAGCATTTACATTTTAGCATACACATACACTTTCCCTATACCCCTCTGCCCCCCCCCACCTTTTTGTTGTACTTGTTACAAGTTATATCTCTATACGTTGTATATCCAAAACCATAGATTTATCATTACTTTGTATGCATGTACATTTTAGAACCTGTAAGAAGTAAAAAGTGGAGTTACATGCCAAAAAATACAATACATTAGTACTGGCATTTATAATTACCCATATGGTTACCTTTACCAGAGGTCTTTATTTCTTCATACTGCTTTCATCCACTGTCTAGTGTCCTTTCTTTTCAGTCTGAAGAATTCCCTTTAGCATTGCTTGTAGGACAGGTCTAGTAGTGATGCACTCCCTCAGCTTTTGTTTATCTGAGAATGTCTTAATCTCTTCCTCACTTTTTTTTTAAGGAGGCACAGGGGAATGAACCCGGGACCTTATATGTGGGAAGCAGGCGCTCAACCACTGAGCTACATCTCTTCCCTTCTCCCTCATTTTTGAAAGACAGCCTTACCATATATAAAATTCTTGGTTGGCAATTGTTTTCTTTCAGCACTTTAAATATTTTGTCCCACTGCCTTCTTGCCTTCACGGTTTCTGATGAGGAATTGGCACTTATTGGGATTCCCTTGTACATAACTAGTTGCCTTTCTCTTGCAGTTTTCATTTGACAGTTTGATTAATATGTGACAGGATGTATTTTTCTTCAAATTTATTGTTTGGTGTTCTCTAGGCTTCTTGGATGTGCGTATTCACATCTGCTGCTAAGTTTGAGGAATTTTCTGTCATTATTTCTTTGAATACTCCTTCTGTTCCTTTCTTCTCCTTCTGGGACTCTCATAATTCTTATATGTATGCTTGGTGTCCCAGAGGTCTCTTAGACTATGTTTGCTTTTATAATTCTTTTTTCTTTCTGCTTCTCAGCTTTAATCATTTCAATTTTCTTATCTTCAAGATCACTGATTTCTTCTGCCAGCTCCACTCTGCTGTTGAAACCCTCCTAGGAAATTTTCATTTTAGTTATTGTGGCCTTCAACTCCAGTAGTTCTGTTTGGCAACTTTTTAAATTTTCTTTTTCTTTATTGAGATTCTCATTTGTTCATTCATTGTTTCCCTCATATCCTTTAGTTCTTTTTCCATGTTTTATTTTATCTCCTTGAGTATATTAAGGGTCATTTTTTTAAAAAAATCCGTTTTATTGATGCATATTAATAAAGCATACAATTCATACAAAGTGTACAGTCAATGTATTTGGTATAATCACATAGTGGTACATTCATCACATCAATCATTATTGAAGCATTTTCATTATTCCAATAATAATAATAAACAAAAACAGAGAAACAAAAAAAAACCTCATCACCTCTCAATCTCTCTATGCTTCCCCTGCTGTACATAGCTGCTATTCTGTTTCTGTCTCTCTAGTTTATTTGTATTTATATTTTGTAAAAACAGTCTTATATATGCAATATTACCCATATTCATATTTCATATGAGGGCTCACTATGTTATACTGTTCCATTTTACATTTTTTAGGTTTCCTTCTAGTAATATACATGTCTTTATGAGGCAGGCTAGTAGATTAGGGAATCAATAGATGGATCTGGAACCTGGCAAAAAGCCCACATGGCCATAGATACTCCACAAGATGACTGCTGGCAGAACCTTGTGAGAAGCCCCATTTGGAGCAGGATTTCCTCTAGAATCAAGGAGAAGCCCTGGATATTCTCCAGAGAACTTATCATTGGGCCCTCCCAGGGGATTGAGGGGTGGGGTAATCAATCAAAACAGCAAACAACTGGGATTCCTCCCCTGACATTAGCAAAGAAGCAGAATAATTAATGGTTTAAATCCAAATGGCCCCTGTTCTTTCCTTTTCTCCCCACCTGGATCAGCATGCAAGTAAACCTGGGGATTCATAATCCGTAATGGGGACTTGTAGTCTATAAATCAGCCCTTTTAATCTCTTTTCAACCCCTTTCCTCTCTCCCTGGGACTGATTATCTGTTATTTTCTCCCATTTCTTTTCGCTCAGTTCTTTAATAAATTACTGGCCTAACTAAACTGGCTTGCACTAAAAATTCATTTTTTTGGCTTAGCCAAGAGCCTAGAGAAAATCCAGCAACACTTAGAATTTCCCTTTCAACCACTATCGTACGCATATAATAGCTCTGCTAGTTACGAACACTATGATATGCATTCACCATTTCTGTTCATTTCCAAATATTTACAAACAACCTTTTTACCAATTCTGCACAGATTAACCCTCAGCTTTTCATTCTCTACCTTCATTCTATTTTCTGGTGAGACGGTCATTTTTTTAGTCTTTGTCAGGTATGCCCAAAGTCTGGTCTTCTTCATTGATATTTTCTGGATTTTTTATCTTGTTTGTTTAGATAGGCCATCATTTCCTATTTCTTTGATTGTCTTGTAATTATCTGTTACACACTGTACATTTCAATATTTTAACATGTTAACTCTGGGATTTAGTCCCTGAGCTGCCCGTTCCTTAAGCTTGTATCCATCTAGTGATACCACAGAGAATTCCTTGAGTGCCAGGAGCTAACAGAAACAAACAAACCAAAACAAAAAGTACCTTTCACAGTCTTTGCAAATTGGCTCTGCTTTGGCTGGTGGTCTCCTTCAGAGCTTAGCCTTCCTGTCAAAAATATCAGCCTGCAGCAAATGGAAAATGCATGGTTCTCTCTGTTTTATCTGAGCCTGTTGGGCCTACTTCCTGTCTTGGGCTTATACTTGTTGGTTGCAGTAAGAATTCCCAGTTTATAGGAATTCAAATGCCCCCTCTACACCCATTGAAATAGATTTTGCACCCTCCTGGATGCTCTGTTGTATGATGTAATGCAGGTAGTCTTTTGCCCCAGGCTGCCTCAACTGAATTGTTTCTTACACTGCCCCAGATGTCTGCAATCTGCTTCTCTGCCCTCAGGACAGAATCTGGAAGAGCTAACTGAGACAAGTTTCCTGGTTCAGTCTTTCAGACTTCCACTGGATAGATTGGCACTGACTTACAGGCACCCCAGTATCACATAGGGGCTACTTTGCTCACTCTGGAATAGGGCCAGGGACCCACAGTGGAAGTGCAGGCTGGCTCTACACGACTTCAGGGAGGGAGTGGAGGAGGAGCTAGCAAGGGCGCCATGAGCTTCATCTACCATTTTTCAAGCTGCTTTAACTTTTTTTTTTTACTTTATTTTGTACATTTAATAATTGAAAATATAAACAATTAAAAACTAAAAAGTAAACACATGAATAAATATATACACTTCTCAATTAAATGTAATGGATACATATAAATTTTTTTTAAATCACAATATTTTACACAATATATTTGGTTCATAGTAACACATTCATACAGTATTTGTCCTTTTCTGTCTGGCTTGCTTCGCTCAATATAATGTCCTCCATGTTTATCCATGTTGTCATATGTTTTACGACTTCATTTCTTCTCACAGCTGCATAATATTCCATCGTGTGACTAGACCACAGTTTGTTTATCCATTTGTCTGTTGATGGACACCTGGGTTGTTTCCAACTTTTGGCAATGGTGAATAATGTTGCCATGATGTCTGTTCATTTCACTGCTCTCAGTTCTTCTGGGTATATACCCAGCAGTGGTATTGCTGGGTCATGTGGCAAGTCTATATTCAACTTCTTTAGGAACTGCCAAACAGTCCTCCATAGTGGCTGTATCATTCTGCATTTCCACCAACAGTAAAGAAGTGTTCCTATTTCTCCACATCCTCTCCAACATTGTAGTTCTCTGTCTTTTTAATAGTGGCTATTCTGATAGGTGTCAAATGATATCTCATTGTAATTTTGATTTGCATTTCCCTAATCATGAGTGATGTTGAGCATTTCTTTATGTGTTTTTTTGCCATTTGTATTTCTTCTTTGGAGAAATGTCTATTCAAGTCTTTTGCCCATTTTTTAATTGGGCTGTTTGTCTTTTTATTGTTGAGTTGTAACATCTCTTTATATATCCTGGATATTAAAACCTTATCAGATACATGATTTCCAAATATATTTTCCCATTGAGTTGGCTGCCTTTTCACCCTTTTGAAAAAGTCCTGTGAGGTGAAAAAGTGTTTAATTTTGAGGAGGTCCCATTTATCTATTTTTTTTGTTGTTGCACATGCTTTGGGTGTAAGGTCCAAGAAACTACCACCTACTACAAGGTCTTGAAGATGTTTCCCTATATTTTCTTCTAGTAGTTTTATGGTCCTGGCTTTTATATTTAGATCTTTGATCCATTATGAGTAGATTTTTATGTAGGGGGTGAGATAGGGGTCCTCTTTCATTATTTTGGTTATAGATATCCAGTTCTCCCAACACCATTTGTTGAAGAGACTGTTTTTTCCCGTTAGCATGGGCTTGGTAGGTTTGTCAAAAACCAGTTGACTGTATAGGTGAGGGTTTATTTCTGGGTTCTCAATTCTATTCCACTGATTGCTGTATCTATCTTTATGCCAGTACCATGCTGTTTTGACCACTGTAGCTTTATAATATGTTTCAAGTTCAGGCAGTGAAATTCCTCCCAAGTCGCTCTTCTTTTTTAGAATGCTTTTGGCTATTTGGTGCATTTACCATTCCAGATGAATTTGTTAATTGCCTTCTCTAATTCTGTAAAGTAAGCTGTTGGGATTTTGATTGGTATTGCATTGAATCTATAAATTAGTTTGGGTAAGATTGATATCTTCACGATATTTATTCTTCCAATCCATGAACACGGAATGTCTTTCCATTTGTTTAGGTCTTTTTAAAAATTTCTTTTAGCATTGTTTTGTAGTTTTCTGCATATAGTTCCTGTACTTTGGATAAATTTACTCCTAAGTATTTGAGTTTTTTTGTTGCTATTGAAAATGGAATTTTTCCCCTGATTTCCTCCTCAGGTTTTTCAGTACTAGTGTACAAAAACATTACTGATTTTTGCGTGTTGCTCTTGTATCCTTGTATCACTTTGCTGAACTCATTTTTTAGTTCAAGTAGCTTTGTTGTGGATACTTCAGGATTTTCTAAGTACAGGATCATGTCATCCGCAAACAGTAAGAGTTTTACTTCCTCTTTTCCTATTTGGATGCCTTTAATTTTTTTTTTCTTGTCTAATTGCCCTAGCTAGAATTTCTAGTACAATGTTGAATAACAATGGTGACAGTGGGCATCCTTGTCTTGTTTCCGATCTTAGAGGGAAAGCTTTCAACCTTTCCCCATTGGGTATGAAGTTGGCTATGGGTTTTTCATATATGCCTTTTATCATATTGAGGAATTTTCCCTTTATTCCTGACTTTTGAAGTGTTTTTATCAAAAAAAGGATGCTGGATTTTGTCGAATGCCTTTTCTGCATCTATTGAGATGATCATGTGGTTTTTTTTCATTCAATTTGTTAATGTCGTGTATTAAATTGATTGATTTTCTTATGTTGAACCAGCCTTGCATACCAGGAATAAATCCCACTTGGTCGTGATGTATAAGTCTTTTGATATGCTGTTGGATGCGATTTGCAAGTATTTAGTTGAGAATTTTTGCATCTATGTTCATTAGAGAGATTGGTCTGTAATTTTCTTTTCTTGTGGAATCTTTATCTGGCTTTGGTATTAGGGTGATGTTGGCTTCATAAAATGTGTTGGGTAATTTTCCCTCCTCTTCAATTTTTTGGAAGAGTTTAAACAGAATTGGTGTTAATTCTTTTCGAAATGCTTGGTAGAATTCAC
>JAQZBX010101576.1:0-11248 GCA_029593785.1 Cabassous unicinctus
CTTAGGTATAAGCTGTGTGTTGACATGTGCGTCAAAGCAAGGACATAGCAGGCAAACAAACAAGAATCTTACTTACTCTTGAAACTTGAAGTAACTACTGCATTCACCAAGATTTAGGTGAAACCAGTGTCTTGAAGTTGTGTGTAAATGAATACAAATACAAATCAGCCAATGAAACAAGTCACTTTTATGGTTTTTAAAGAAAATAACTAACTGCATTCAACCAACGAAAGTAAAGGCAGTGTTTTCCAGATGATTGTTATTGAAAACACATGTAATGCAAAGTAAGAAACAAGAATCTTACTTAGATTTCCAAAGAGGTGATCAAATGGCAGCCTTGGCATCGCAAAACCAATGTTTTCATATTCATTGGAAGTGAAAAGGAGTGCCCAGCTCCCATTGTAATGAGTATATTTATTGGTTTTGAAAACTGAAGAAACCAGTGTTTTGGCACAGCATTGGATGAAAGCAGTGTTTTTAGGTTGGTAATGAGTGAAAGAAAGCGCCCAGCAGCCAAACAAATAAGTATCTTACTTAACTTTCAAACTTGAATAATCTGCTGAGTTCAGAGACTGTTAGGTGAAACCAGTGTTTGAACATGAATTTAAATGAAAGCAATGGCAGAGAATCAAATAAAACACAAATCTTGTAGAGTTTAGTAAAGTGAAGTAACCACTACATTGGCTAAGCCTTAGGTATAAGCTGTGTGATGACATGTGCATCAAAGCAAGGACATAGCAGCCGAACAAATAAGAATCTTACTTATCCTTGAAACTTGAAGTAACTACTGCATTCACAAAGGGTTAGGTGAAACCAAATTCTTGAAGTTGTGTGTAAATGAAAACACATGCAAACCAGCAAATGAAACAAGTCACTTTAATTGTTTTAAAGCAAAGAACTAGCTGCATTCAAACAACGAAAGGAAAGGCAGAGTTTCCAGATGTTTGCAATTGAAAACACATGTGTAGCATTGTAAGAAACAAGAAACTTACTTAGATTTCCAAAGTGAACAATTGGCAGCCTTGGCATAGCAAAACCAGTGTTTTCACATTCATTGGAAGTGAAAACTAGACCCTAGGAGCCATTGTAATGAGTATATTACTTGGTTTGAGAAAACTGAAGAAACCAGTGTTTTGGCATTGCCTGAGGTGAAAGCAGTGTTTTTAGGTTGAAAATGAGTGAAGCAAAGCGCCTAGTAGCCAAACAAATAAGTATCTTAATTAACTTTCAAAGTTGAATTAACTGCAGAGTTCAGAGACTGTTAGGTGAAACCAGTGTTTTGAACATGAATTAAATGAAAACAATGGCAGAGCATCTAATAAAACACAAATCTTATTGAGTTTCATAAAGTGGAGAAACCACTGCATTGCCTGAGCATTAGGTATAAGCTGGGTGTTGACATGTGCATCAAAGCATGGACATAGCACCCAAACAAACAAGAATATTACTTACCCTTGAAACTTGAAGTAACTACTGCATTCACAAAGAGTTAGGTGAAACCAGTGTCTTGAAGTTGTCTGTAAATGAATACACATGCAAATCAGCCAATGAAACAAGTCACTTTTATGGTTTTTAAAGCAAAGAACTAACTGCATTCAACCAACGAAAGGAAAGGCAGTGTTTTCTAGATGATTGTAATTGAAAACACATGTAATGCAATGTAAGAAACAAGAATCTTACTTAGATTTCAAAAGTGATCAAACTGCAGCCTTGGCATAGCAAAACGAGTGTTTTCACATTCATTTTAAGTGAAAACTAGTGCCTAGTGTCCATTGTAATGAGTATATTGCTTGGTTTTGAAAACTGAAGAAACCAGTGTTTTGGCATAGCATGAGGTGAAAGCAGAGTTTTTAGGTTGAGAATGAGTGAAAGAAAGCGCCTACCAGCCAAACAAATAAGTATCTTACTTAACTATCAAAGTTGAATTAACTGCTGAGTTCAGAGACTGTTAGGTGAAACCAGTGTTTTGAACATGAGTTAAAATGAATACAATGGCAGAGCATCAAATAAGACACAAATCTTTTTGAGTTTCATAAAGTGAAGTAACCACTGCATTGGCGAAACCTTAGGTATAAGCTGTGTGTTGACATGTGCATCAAAGAAAGGGCATAGCAGCCAAACAAACAAGAATCTTACATACCCTTGAAACTTGAAGTAACTACTGCATTCACAAAGTGTTATGTGAAACCAGTGTCTTGAAGTGGTGCGTAAATGAATACACATGCAAATCAGCCAAAGAAAAAAGTCACTTTTATGGTTTTTAAAGCAAATAACTAACTGCATTCAACCAAAGAAAGGAAAGGCAGTGTTTTCCAGATAATTGTAAATGAAAACACATGTAATGCAATGTAAGAACCAAGAATCTTACTTAGATTTCAAAAGTGATCAAACTGCAGCCTTGGCATAGCAAAACCAGAGTTTTCACATTCATTTTAAGTGAAAACTATTGTGTACCTTTCATTGTAATGAGTGTATTGCTTAGTTTTGAATACTGAAGAATCCAGTCTGTTGGCATAGCATTAGGTGAAAGATGTGTTTTTAGGTTGATAATAAGTGAAAGAAAATGCCTAGCAGCCAAACAAATAAGTATCTTACTTAACTTTCAAAGTTGAATTAACTGCTGAGTTCAGATACTGTTAGGTGAATCCATTGTTTTCAACATGAATTTAAATGAAAATAATGGCAGAGCACCAAATAAAACACAAATGTTATTGAGTTTTGCAAAGTGAAGAAACCACTGCATTTGCTGAGCCTTAGGTATAAGCTGAGTGTTGACATGTGCTTGAAAGCAAGGACATTGCAGCCAAACAAACAATAATCTTATTTACCCTTGAAACTTGAATTAACTACTGCAATCACAAAGAGTTAGATGAAACCAGCGTCTTGAAGTTGTGTGTAAATGAAAACAAATGCAAATCAGCCAATGAAAGAAATCACTTTTACAGTTTTCTAAAGCAAAGTACTACCTGCATTCAATCAACAAAGTAAAGGCAGTGTTTTCCAAATGATTGTAATTGAAAAGAGGTGTAATGCAATGTAAGAACAAGAATATTACTTAGATTTGAAAAGTGATCAAACTGCAGCCTTGGCATAGCAAAGCAAGTGTTTTCACATTCATTTTAAGTGAAAACTAATGCCTAGCGGCCATTATAATGCGTATATTGCTTGGTTTTGAAAACTTAGAAACGAGTGTTTTGGCATAGCATTAGGTGAAAGCAGTGTTTTTAGGTTGATAATGAATGAAAGAAAGCGGCTAGCAGCCAAACAAATAAGTATCTTACTTAACTTTCAAGCTGAATTAACTGCTGAGTTCAGAGACTGTTAAGTGAAACCAGTGTTTTGAACATATATTTAAATGAAAACAATGGCAAAGAATGAAATAAAACAAAAATCTTATTGAGTTTCGCAAAGTGAGGAAACCACTGCATTTGCTGAGCCTTAGGTGTAAGCTGTGTGGTGACATGTGCGTCAAAGCAAGCACATAGCAGCCAAACAAACAAGAATCTTACTTACCCTTGAAACTTGAAGTGACTACTGCATTCACAAAGATTTAGGTGAAACCAGTGTCTTGAAGTTGTGGGTAAATGAATACACATGCAAATCAGCCAATGAAACAAGTCACTTTTATGGTTTTTAAAGCAAATTATAAACTGCATTCAAGCAACGAAAGGAAAGGCAGTGCTTTCCCGATGATTGTAATTGAAAACACATGTACTGCAATGTAAGAAACAAAAAACTTACCTAGATTTCAAAAGTGATCAAACTGTAGCATCGGAATAGCAAAACCAGTGTTTTCATATTCATTTTAAGTGAAAACTAGTGCCTAGCGGCCATTGTAATGAGTATATTGCTTGGTTTTGAAAACTGAAGAAACCAGTGTTTTGGCATAGCATTAGTTGAAAGCAGTGTTGTTAGGTTGATAATGGGTGAAAGAAAGCACCTAGGAGCCAAATAAGTATCTTACTTAACTTTTAAATTTGAATTAACTGCTGAGTTAAGAAACTGTTAGGTGAAACCAGTGTTTTGAACATGAATTTTAATGAAAACAATGGCAGAGCATCAAATAAAACGCAAATCTTATTGAGTTTCGTAAAGTGAAATAACCACTGCATTGACTAAGCCTTAGGTATAAGCTGTGTGTTGACATGTGCGTCAAAGCAAGAACACACCAGCCAAACAAACAAAAATTTTACTTACCCGTGAAACTTGAAGTAACTACTGCACTCACAAAGAGTTAAGTGAAACCAGTGTCTTGTAGTTGTTTGTAAATGAATACACATGCAAATCAGCCAATGAAACAAGTCACTTTTATGGTTTTTAAAGCAAATAATTAACTGCATTCAACCAAGAAAAGGAAAGGCAGTGTTTTCCAGATGATTGTAATTGAAAACACATGTAATGCAATATAAGAAACAAGAATCTTACTTAGATTTCAAAAGTGATCAAACTGCAGCCTTGGCATAGCAAAACGAGTGTTTTCACATTCATTTTAAATGAAAACTAGTGCCATGTGTCCATTGTAATGAGTATATTGCTTGGTTTTGAAAACTAAAGAAACCAGTGTTTTGGCACAGCATGAGGTGAAAGCAGAGTTTTTAGGTTGAGAATGAGTGAAAGAACGCGCCTACCAGCCAAACAAATAAGTATCTTACTTTCTATCAAAGTTGAATTAACTGCTGAGTTCAGAGACTGTTAGGTGAAACCAGTGTTTTGAACATGAATTAAAATGAAAACAATGGCAGAGCATCAAATAAGAAACAAATCTTTTTGAGTTTCATAAAGTGAAATAACCACTGCATTGGCGAACCCTTTGGTATAAGCTGTGTGTTGACATTTGCATCAAAGAAAGGGCATAGCAGCCAAGCAAACAAGAATCTTACATACCCTAGAAACTTGAAGTAACTACTGCATTCACAAAGAGTTAGGTGAAACCAGTGTCTTGAAGTGGTGTGTAAATGAATACACATGCAAATCAGCCAAAGAAACAAGTCACTTTTATGGTTTTTAAAGCAAATAACTAACTGCATTCAACCAAAGAAAGGAAAGGCAGTGTTTTCCAGATAATTGTAATTGAAAACACATGTAATGCAATGTAAGAACCAAGAATCTTACTTAGATTTCAAAAGTGATCAAACTGTAGCCTTGGCATAGCAAAACCAGTGTTTTCACATTCATTTTAAGTGAAAACTATTGCCTACCTTTCATTGTAATGAGTGCATTGCTTGGTTTTGAATACTGAAGAATCCAGTCTGTTGGCATAGCATTAGGTGAAAGATGTGTTTTAGGTTGATAATAAGTGAAAGAAAATGCCTAGCAGCCAAACAAATAAGTATCTTACTTAACTTTCAAAGTAGAATTAACTGCTGAGTACAGATACTGTTAGGTGAATCCATTGTTTTCAACATGAATTTAAATGAAAATAATGGCAGAGCATCAAAGAAAACACAAATCTTATTGAGTTTCGTAAAGTGAAGAAACCACTGCATTGGTTGAGCCTTTTTATAAGCTGTGTGATGACATGTGCGTCAAAGCAAGGACATAGCAGCCAAACAAACAAGAATCTCACTTAACCTTGAAACTTGAATTAACTACTGCTTTCACAAAGAGTTAGGTGAAACCATTGTCTTGAAGTTGTGTGTAAATGAATACACATGCAAATCAGCCAATGAAACAAGTCACTTTTACTGTTTTGAAAGCAAATAACTAACTGCATACAACCAACGAAAGGAAAGGCAGTGTTTTCCAGTGATTGAAATTGAAAACACATGTAATGCAATGTAAGAAACAAGAATCTTACTTAGATTTCAAAAGTGATCAAACTGCAGCCTGGGCATAGCAAAATCAGTGTATGAAAGTGAAACCTAGTGCCTAGCTGCCATTGTAATGAGCATATTGCTTGGTTTTGAAAACTGAATTAACCAGTGTTTTGTCATAGCGTTAGGTGAAAGCAGTGTTTTTAGGTTGATAATGAGTGAAAGAAAGCGGCTAGCAGCCAAACAAATAAGTATCTTACTTAACTTTCAAAGCTGAATTAACTGCTGAGTTCAGAGACTGTTAAGTGAAACCAGTGTTTTGAACATGAATTTAAATGAAAACAATGGCAGAGCATCAAATAAAACACAAATCTTATTGAATTTCGTAAAGTGAAATAACCACTGCATTGACTAAGCCTTAGGTATAAGCTGTGTGTTGACATGTGCATCAAAGCAAGAACATACCAGCCAAACAAACAAAAATTTTACTTACCCTTGAAACTTGTAGTACTACTGCACACACAAAGAGTTAGGTGAAACCAGTGTCTTGAAGTTGTTTGTAAATGAATACACATGCAAATCAGCCAATGAAACATATCACTTTTATGGTTTTTAAAGCAAATAATTAACTGCATTCAACCAACGAAAGGAAAGGCAGTGTTTTCCAGATGATTGTAATTGAAAACACATGTAATGCAATATAAGAAACAAGAATCTTACTTAGATTTCAAAAGTGATCAAATGGCAGCCTTGGCATAGCAAAACCAGTGTTTTCACATTCATTGGAAGTGAAAACTAGTGCTTAGCTGCCATTGTTATAAGTATTTTGCTTGGATTTGAAAACTGAAGAAACCAGTGTTTTGACATAGCATTAGGTGGAAGCAGTGTTTTTAGGTTGATAATGAGTGAAAGAAAGCGCCTACCAGCCAAACAAATAAGTATCTTACTTAACTTTCAAAGTTGAATTAACTGCTGAGTTCAGAGACGGTTACATGAAACCAGAGTTTTGAACATGAATTTAAATGAAAACAATGGCAGAGCTTCAAATAAAACTAAAATCTTATTGAGTTTCGAAATGTGAAGTAACCACTGAATTGGCAAAAACTTAGGTATAAGCTGTGTGTTGACATGTGGGTAAAAGCAAGGACATAGCAGCCAAATAAAGAAGAATCTTCCTTACCCTTGAAACTTGAAGTAACTACTGCATTCACAAAGAGTTAGGTGAAACCGGTGTCTTGAACTTGTTTGCAAATGAATACACATAGAAACCAGCCAATGAAACAATTCAAATTTATGGTTTTTAAAGCAAATAACTAACTGCATTCAACCAACGAAAGGAAAGTAGTGTTTTCCAGAAGATTGTAATTGAAAACACATGTATAGCATTGTAAGAAACAACAATCTTACTTAGATTTCCAAAGTTATCAAATGGCAGCATTGGCATAGCAAAACCACTGTTTTCACATTCATTGGAAGTGAAAACTAGAGCCTAGCTGCCACTTTAATGAGTATATTTCTTGGTTTTGAAAACTAAAGAAACCAGTGTTTTGGCATAGCATTAGGTGTAAGCAGTGTTTTTAGGTTGATAATGAGTGAAAGAAAGCACCTAGCAGCCAAACAAATAAGTATCTTACTTAACTTTTAAAGTTGAATTAACTGCTGAGTTCAGAGACTGTTAGGTGAAACCAGTGTTTTGAACATGAATTAAATGAAAACAATGGCAGAACATAAAATAAAACTCAAATCTTATTGAGTTTCATAAAGAGAAGAAACCACTGCATTGGCTGAGCCTTAGGTATAAGCTGTGATTTCAAATGTGCATCAAAGCAAGGACATAGGAGCCAAACAAACAAGAATATTACTTACCCTTGAAACTTGAAGTAACTACTGCATTCACAAAGAGTTAGGTGAAACCAGTGTCTTGAAGTTGTGTGTATATGAATACACATGCAAATCAGCCAATGAAACAAGTCACTTTTATGGTTTTTAAAGCCAATAACTAACTGCATTCATGCAAAAAGGAAAGGGCAGGGTGTTCCAGATGATTGTAATTTAAAAAACAAATGTAATGCAATGTAAGAAACAAGAATCTCACTTAGATTTCAAAAGTGATCAAACTGCAGGTTTGGCATAGCAAAACCAGTGTTTTCACATTCATTTTAAGTGAAAACTACTGCCTAGCAGCAATTGTAATGAGTATATTGCCTGTTTATGAAAACTGAAGAAATCAGTGTTTTGGCATAGCTGTAGGTGAAAGCAGTGTTTTTAGGTTGATAATGAGTGAAAGAAAGCGCCTACCCTCCAAAGAAATAAGTATCTTACTTAACTTTCAAAATTGAATTAACTGCTGAGTTCAGAGACTTTTAGGTGAAAACAGTGCTTTGAACATGAATTTAAATGGAAACAATGGCAGAGCATCAAATAAAACACAAATCTTATTGATTTTCGTAAAGTGAAAAAACCCCTGCATTGGCTGAGCCTTAGGTAAAATCTGTGTGTTGACATGTGCGTCAAAGCAAGGACACAGCAGCCAAAAAAACAAGAATCTTACTTACCCTCGAAACTTGAAGTAACTACTGCATTCACAAAGAGTTAGGTGAAACCGGTGTCTTGAAGTTGTGTGTAAATGAATACAAATGCAAATCAGCCAATGAAACAAGTCACTTTTTTGGTTTTCTAAAGCAAAGACTTAACTGCATTCAACCGCCGAAAGGAAAGGCAGTGTTTTCCAGATGATTGTAATTGAAACCACATGTGTAGCATTGTAAGAAACAAGAATCTTACTTAGATTTCCAAAGTGATCAAATGGCAGCCTGGGCATAGCAAAACCAGTATTTTCACATTCATTGGAAGTGAAAACTAGTGCCTAGCTGCCATTGTAATGAGTAAATTGCTTGGTTTTTAAAATTGAAGAAACCAGTATTTTGGCATAGCATTAGGTGAAAGCAGTGTTTGTAGGTTGATAATGAGTGAAAGAAAGTGCATACCAGCCAAACAAATAAGTATCTTACTTATCTTTCAAAGTCGAATTAACTGCTGAGTTCTGAGACTGTTAGGTGAAACCCGTGTTTTGAACATGAATTTAAATGAAAAAATGGCAGAAAATCAAATAAAACACAAAGCTTATAGAGTTTCATAAATTGAAGAAACCACTGCATTTGCTGAGCCTTAGGTATAAGCTGTGTGTTGACATGTGCATCAAAGCAAGGACATAGCAGCCAAACAAACAAGAATCTTACTTACCCTTGAAACTTGAATTAACTACTGCATTCACAAAGAGTTAGGTGAAACCAGTGTCTTGAAGTAGTGTGTAAATGAATACACATGCAAACCAGCCAATGAAACAAGTCAATTTTTTGGTTTTCTAAAGCAAAGAACTAACTGCATTCAACCAACGAAAGGAAAGGCAGTGCTTTCCAGAATATTGTAATTGAAAACACCTGTGTAGCATTGTAAGAAACAAGAATCTTACTTAGATTTCCGAGGTGATCAAATGGCAGCCTTGGCATAGCAAAACCAGTGATTTCACATTCATTGGATGTGAAAACTAGAGCCTAGCTGCCATTGGAATGAGTATATTGCTTGGTTTTGAAAATGGAAGAAACCAGTGTTTTGGCATAACATTAGATGAAAGAAGTGTTTTTAGGTTGTAATGAGTGAAACAAAGCGCCTAGCAGACAAACAAATAAGTATCTTATTAACTTTCAAAGTTGAATTAACTACTGATTTCAGAGACTGTTAGGTGAAACCAGTGTTTTGAACATGAATTAAATGAAAACAATGGCAGGGCATCAAACAAAATACAAATCATATTGAGTTTCGAAAAGTGATGAAACCACGGCATTGGCTGAGCCTTAGGTATAAGCTGTGTGTTGACATGTGCATCAAAGCATGGACATAGCAGCCAAACAAAGAAGAATCTTACTTACCCTTGAAACTTGAATTAACTACTGCATTCACAAAGAGTTATGTGAAACCAGTGTCTTGAAGTTGTGTGTAAATGAATACACATGCAAATCAGCAAATGAAACAAGTCACTTCTTTGGTTTTTAAAGCAAATAACTAACTGCATTCAACCAACGAAAGGAAAGGAAGTGTTTTCCAGATGATTGTAATTGAAAACACATGTAATGCAATGTAAGAGAAAAGAATCTGATTTCGATTTCAAAAGTGATCAAACTGCAGCCTTGGCATAGCAAAACTATTGTTTTCACATTCATTTTAATTGAAAACTAGTGCCTAGCACCAATTGTTATGAGCATATTGCTTGGATTTGAAAACTGAAGAATCCAGTATTTTGGCATAGCATTAGGTGAAAGCAGTGTTTTTAGGTTGATAATGAGTGAAAGAAAGCGCCTAGAAACCAAACGAATAAGTATCTTACTTAACTTTCAAAGTTGAATTAACTTCTGTGTTCAGAGACTGTTAGATGAAACCAGTGTTTTGAACATGAATTTAAATGAAAACAATGACAGAGCATCGAATAAAACACAAATCTTATTGAGTTTTGTAAAGTGAAGTAACCACTGCATTGGCTAAGCCCTAGGTATAAGCTGGGTGTTGACATGTGCGTCAAAGTAAGTACATAGCAGCCATACAATCAAGAATCTTACTTACCCTTGAAAGTTAAAGTAACTACTGCATTCACAAAGAGTGAGGTGAAACCAGTGTCTTGAAGTTGTGTGTAAATGAATACACATGCAAAGTATCCAATGAAAGAAGTCACATTTATGGTTTTCTAAAGCAAAGAACTAATTGCATCCAACCAACGTCACGAAAGGCAGTGTTATCCAGATGATTGTAATTGAAAACAAATGTAATGCAATGTAAGAAACAAGAATCTTACCTAGATATCAAAAGTGATCAAACTGCAGCCTTGGCATAGCAAAGCCAGTGTTTTCAATTTCATTGAATGTGAAAACTAGTGCCTAGCTGCCATTGTAATGAGTATATTGCCTCGTTTTGAAAACAGAAGAAACCAGTGTTTTGGCATAGCATTAGGGGAAAGCAGTGTTTTTAGGTTGATAATGAGTGAATGAAAGCGCCTACCAGCCAAACAAATAATTGTCTTACTTAAATTTCAAAGTTGAATTAACTCCTGAGTTCAGAGACTGTTAGGTGAAACCGGTGATTTGAACATGAATTAAATGAATACAATGCAGAGCATCACTAAATCACAAATCTTATTGAGTTTTGTAAAGTGAAGAAACCACTGCATTGGCTGAGCATTAGGTATAAGCTGTGTGTTAACAGGTGCATCAAAGCAAGACATAGCAGCGAAACAAACAAGAATCTTACTTACTCTTGAAACTTGAAATAACTACTGCATTCACAAAGAGTTATTTAAAACCAGTGCCTTGAAGTTGTGTGTAAATGAATATACCTGCAAATCAGCCAATGAAACAAGTCACTTTTATGGTTTTTAAAGCAAATAACTGACTGCATTCAACCAACGAAAGGAAAGGCAGTGTTTTTCAGATGATTGTAATTGAAAA
>JAQZBX010101577.1:0-11236 GCA_029593785.1 Cabassous unicinctus
TCAACTAGAAGGGACAGGAGAGCATGTGTAGAGAAATCACAACTGAGTCCAACTCTGTCACACTCAGGAGCAGAAACTCGTAAGTAGCACCCACTGGCAAGGCATCAAATTCTGGAGCTATCTGCCATGACCATAGGACCTGTGTGTTTCCAGAGCACTCAGGAGCCCCACTATTTGGGGTACTATCTACTTAGGCAATCTAGGAGATCCTGCTGAAATGTGCATAAGCATTGCCTCTCTGATGACCTACTGACTCACTTTGAAGTTTCTTAGCCATATACACTCATTTGTTTTTACATTCCTCCCCTTTTATTCACAATCTTTTTCTAGTTGCATCATCAGCTGGTGCTTGGTACTAATCCCTCAGTGCCAGGGAGGCTCATCCCCAGGAATCATGTACCACACTCGGAACAGGTGGGGGGAGAGGTAAAACATTTATATGTTGAGTTTGTCTTAGAGAGAGGTCACATTTGAGCACCATGGAGGCTCTCAGGAGGTAACTCTTAGGCACACTACAATACTAGGTTAAGATGCAATTTAAAGAGCAAAGGCTCATAAGCATAGTCATCAATATCAAGTGCCCATCAATCGACCATCCTTTTTCACTAGTCATTGGCCCTGTACTTGGGGGCTTTTTGCTGTTCCATTAGACTATGTAGCAGAGCTCCCCAGGATGGGAATTCAATATTCTTTCAGTCATTTAGTGAATCTCTACCCACTGTGGCAATGCCCCATGACCATTTGAACACATATATATACCTTATATGTATGACCAGGTGAACTTCCTCCCATGTATTCCCTTATGAATGACACCCCAAACCAAATATCCTCCCTTGCCACAGTTCTAACCCTTCTGTTACTAAACTTCTTCAAAAATGAAGCCAAGAATAACACCAAATACAATTAATAGGAAAAATGAAATAATAATGATAGATTTCAAAATAAGAGATAAAATACATAAAAATTTAGAAAAACTAAAAATAAAATAAAATTTAAAAATTGGGATATTAAAAAATGAAAACTATTAATTTTTTCTGACTTTTTACCTTTCATCACTGTAATATCTGTTGTCCAGTATGTACAGTGATATTTTCTTCCATTTCTTCCCAGTGTCTTATTTTTATTCATTTTGCATTCAAAGAAGTCTTGGGTCACAGGTAAAGTCACATACAGAATACAGGGGACTCCCATATACCCAACATCCTTCTCCTTTCCCTGTTCCCATATAAATAACCTTTTTATATGTGGATAGTGCATTGTTACAACTGATTTACAAATATTGAAACATGGTCAATGGTTTATATTTTGGTTTACATTTTAGATGATATACTTATATAAATTTTAGATGAAATTTAACATGGCCTGGATGCATCATTGCAAGATCATGCAGAACACTTCCATTGCCCCTTAAATACCCCCACTTCCATCTATTCTATTCCTCCCTCCCCCTCCCCTTGGAGCCCATGGTGATCACCAGACTTCACTCCTTGAAGGACAAGATTCATAGATACTTCCAACAACATGGAGGCCTTGACACACTAGTCTTTCATCACCTATTAGGAATGATCCATACTCTTGAGAGACACCCACTCCTCTGTTTGCGAACAAATCTGTCTTCCCCAGGATGGGAGTCCCACTCTTTCCTGCTCATTATGTTGTCCTCCTCCCACTGATGCAACACACTATGACCAAATGATCACACATACATTCTCTAGAAGACTGCACCAGGTGCCCCAGGTGTGTCCTGTCTTGAATGCCCCCGGTCCAACTCCCTAATCTAGTAATCTTTCTTTGTCATATTGCCAAAAAGGATTTCTTAACATTGTAGTTTCAATCATGTACCCACCAATCCCCGTTGTTCAGCTGCCTCCTCCCCCAACCCTCCCCCCACTTCCATGGACCATCCAACCAATTCTCCCCACCCTAAACTATCAAGCTTTTACCCCTAACCCAATAGTATCACTACATCCCTGTCATATTCCTTATTGCACATTTACTCCCTTCCAACTTATCATAGATTTTGCCCATATGGATGTTGGCTCACAACCTCCTTCTCCCTTTCTATTTCCTGTAAACCTATCTTCCAGACTCTAGCTCTCTGAGTCAGCTCAATTTGCTTAATTCATATCAAAAAAGTCATGTAAAATTTGTCCTTCAATATCTGGCTTGCTTCACTGAATATAAGGTCCTAAAGATTCATCCATGTTATCCCATGGGTTAGCACAACTTCCCTGATAAAAAAATTATATGAAAAAAGTAACATTAGCGGCACTATCAAAAATATGAAATAAGTTGGGATATATTTGACAAAATATGCAGAGTCCTTGAAACTAAAATATATAGAATACTGCAGAAAGAAATTAAAGAAGCCCTACATAAATGGAGAGATGTACTTTGTTCATGCATCAGGAGACTCAATATTGCCAAGATGTCAGTTCTTCCCAGGTTGATTTATTGATTCAATATAATTCCTTTCAAAATCCAGAAGGAATTTTTGAGTAGAAAATATTAGAAGCTAGTTTTAAAATTCATGTGAAATTGCAAAGGAATTAAGTAGTTAAAATGAATTTATAAATAAAACATAGATACAAGCACAAGAAAATCCTTAAGACTTTGGACTAGTCAAATATTTCTTAGACACGACACTAAAAGTGCAATACATAAAAAAAAAAAACCTGATTTAGACTTAGAAAAAGGAGACAAAGCCACAGGAGAAAAAAAGTGTAACCTTAGGAATGGAGCAACGGGTTCAGGGCAAGGTAAAATTAAGTGGGCAAGACCTTTGACTCTGGGCTGTCATCTTATTCACAAAGAGTTGTCACATTGTTGCATGGGCACAAATGATTTAATGTTTGTCAAATCATGTACATTCTTCTTAGTGTTCAGTCTTTTAAAATTGATAGAAAGTTAATTTATAAAAGATTGTATTATTTTTTCATTATAAAATCTTTTTGGAAAGTAAATGAACCACAGTCCCAGCATCTTAAAATAAATAAATAAATAAATAAATAAATAGATAGATAAATAAATAAATAAATAAAAACTTGATAAATTGGCTGATTAAAAAAACACACTTCTTCAAAAGAAAATGTTAGGAGAACATAATGATAACCCACAGACTGGGAGAAAATATTTGAAAAATATTTATTTCATAAGGGATTTGTATCCTGAATATTTAAAGACCTCTCAAAACTCAATAATAAGGAAATAAAAAATAAGATAAAAAGGGGCAAAATTTTGAACTGACTCTTCTTTAGAGGTGGCAATTAAGAATGTGAAAAGATACTCAACATCAGTAGATAGTAGGGAAGTGCAAATTACCATCACAATATGATATATTTACATGCTTATTTGAATGACTAAAATTAGAAAGATTGACCATATGAAGTATTGGGGCAGATTTTGAAGAATTGTAATTATCATATCCTGCTTGTGAAAAACATTTTATCACTTCTGCCATATGATTCAGACATTCCATTCCCAGGAATTTATCAAAGAGAAATGGAAGTGTATGTTCATACAATAACTCAAACAAAAATATTCATGACAGCATCAGTTTGAAAACAACACAAATGTCCAACAAAATGAGTGGATATGTGAATATTATTTTATCTTTACAATGGAATACAACTAAAAAATAAAAAGAATGAACCACTGTTAGATATAACAACATGGAAGGATTTCAAAATAATGAGTCTGCACGTGAAAAGACATTCAAAAAAGAGTACACCTGTATTATTCCATTTACATAAAATTCTGGGAAGTGAAAATGTCAAAAATCAAATTGTATGTGTTAAATATGTGTATTTATTTTTACTCATTTTTAAAAAATAAAACTATCAGCTCATTACTTTAAATAAGGGAAGAGTGTATTTACACTGTGGACCCACAGTTTCTGTTCATCCATTTTTCCTTTTTATCACAGTGTCTTCTTCTCACTTAAGTATCAGTGGACAATCATGATTAGTTTATCACCTAATTTCTGTATATATAGGGCAATATTTTAGAATGTGATAAAAAAATTTCCACGAGAAATGACATATTAATAAACTTTGTTAGATAAATTATAAATCTATGCTGGAATATTGCAGGAAAATGTTGTAAATAATGTATTTTTTGTATCAAAATTAAAGAATTACCATTCAATGGAAATGTCAAGGTGAAATCATCACTATAATAGTGACATCATTTCAAGTTCTGTCCCTAATGGGGTTGGTTGATGATTTCATTCTTAGGCAGACATGGGAGGTCTTACAACCAGATTTTGTTCTCCAATATATATAAATTAAAGAGAAGCAGGACTCCTGGGGAAAATAGCTAATGCCATTAGCTTTTGGTTAAGATAATATCAAAATGGGTCTTAGCCAGCTTCTTTCTTAAAATCAAAGATGCTTATGGAAAAAAAAATGTGTCCAATATACTGCAGAACCTACTGGGCAATTGTAAGAAACAGTATAAAAAAATTTCAATTTAATTGAGTCTATGCAAAACGATTAATTCATAATGAGACTCAACAAGGAAATTTTTGTATAAAGTTTGCAAAAACAAAATAATGAAAGGATGACTAAAATAAGAAATATTTAATGTAATTATTGTTCATCCTTACATAAATAACATACATGATTTTTCTTTTCCTCTTTTTTTTGGATTTTTTTAATTATTATTGTTTTACTATTGTGGGTAAAAATCAAATTTTTCACAATACAAACAAATATTTGTAAAATGATATATAAATATATCTGCATATATGTGCACTTGCTTACATAAATGTTATATATATATATATATATATATTTTAAAAGATGCTTAGATTACATAAATGTTACACAAAAATTACAGGGATTCCCATGTTCACCACCTCCCACAGCTCCCATAACATCCCACATAAACATCTGCATGTTTGTTATTTATGTTATGTTTGTTATTTATGTTATGTTATTTATAAGCATGTATGTTATTTATGTAATGATAAACAATAATTATATTCAAGATGGCTGCATATTAAATTGTTATGATATTCTATATAAAACACAAAATTTTTATGTTTCTTTCTACGGAAGAACATTGTAGTTGCTTTTCAATATGTCCCTTCCCTCCTTTCTGTCAGGGGTCTATAACAAAAGGTAGAAGCTATATTACTTTCTAAATTCCATGTCTCATATCTGCTTTGAAGAAAAACTTACATCACTTTAGGTCATGTCTTACAGGTTATGTAATATTTTCTGACCTTTTTCTAGAGAACTAATACTCTCCTTAATGCAACAACATCAGCTACATGTTTAATTTCAATGAAAATAGCATTTATTTATGGAGGCTCAATTTGTCTATTTTTACATGCCTGCATTTGTAGGATTTTAATTAAATTTATCCTCTCCTTAAAAAAAAAAAAAGAAATGTTTAATTTTTACAATTAGCTTTATTCAGACTCATGTCACAGAAGATGGAGCTCCTCAGCAACCTCATAAACTAAAATTTACCCAAACAACCCTGCATGTGTCTCCGTGCATGCAACATTTCCTGTAACAGAAAACTAAGGATGCTTATATGAACTTAGTGCTTGGCACCAGTCAAATGCATAACATAAATTCAAATGGATGGATTTATCAAATATCTGGATGTAATCAGTGCCTAAAAGGGGAGACCAATCCGGAAGCCTTTGGCGTGGGTGTGAATCAGTTTGCGTGTTAGAATCAGAACCTAAATCTCAATAAGAACCAGATGGTCAATAATTCAGAAGTTGTACCCTCTTCTAGTCTAAACTGGATATTTTTTTCTTTCTGGCCTAGTCAACAAGAGAAGCTCTAGATTTAAGAAAATAAAATAAGAATCAAAATATTGAAATAAACTAGACACAAAAGGACAAATTATGTATGGTCTCACTAATATGACCTAAATATGGAGAATAAACACATGGACTTAAAACCTTGAGTATGCATTAATATGATATAAGATGAGGACTGACAAGGGGTGCTGGTGCTTAATGTATATAGAAATTTCCTTGAGCTTAACGACAAAAGTGTGGAAATGGATAGAGTTGGTGGTAACAGATAGTGTGTATAACTAACATGGCTGGTTTATGAAAGACATTGTGGCTGAAAGAGGTAGCCTAAGTATGTAAATGTCAATTAATGAAAGCTAGAGAATTGTGATTAATAGTTCAAATACAAGAATGTTCTTCTATGAACTAGAACAAATGTACATCACTATTACAAGGTGGTAGGAATATAGTGATATGTGAGAAAAATTCAATTAATGTAATTTAAGGACTATAGTTAACAGCAACATTGCAACATTCTGGTATCAATGTCAAAGAAAGTGTTATATTAATCCTAATGTTCAATAATAGGGGTATATGTGAGATTTCCTTTTGGAGTAAGAAAAATGGTCAAAGGTTTACTAGGATGATGAGTGCACAACTCTCTGATGAAAGTGAGACCATTGAGTGTACACATTGGATAGAATGTACAAGGCATGAGGCTGTACAACATGGTAAACCATGTGGTTAACAGCACAAATATGAGTGTTCTCTCAGGAAGTATAACAAATGTACAATACTAATAGATAGTGGCAATAATAGGGTGTGGATGAAAAATATACCAAATGTACATTATTTGATATAGTGGTAATTGTCTGATCATATTCTTTCATAATCTGTAACAAACGTTCCACAACAAAGTAAGGTGTTGGTGGAGGGTTGATGTACAGGAATTCTGCACATTATGCATGATTATTTTGTAAGTTTATAAGTTCTCTAATAAAAAAAAAAAATTGTGGGATGCAGTGAAGCCAGTGGTGATAGATAAACATATAGCCCTAAATGTTTGCATTGAAAATGAAGGTAAAAATCAAGGACCTTACTGCACATCTGGAAGAACTAGCAAAAGAACAGTGAACAGATGTCAGGGTGAGAAAAAGGAGGAAAATAACAGACTACAACAGAAATGAAAGAAATTGAGAATTACAAAAAATCAATGGAGAGTATTAAAACCAAAAGTTGGTTATTCAAAAAGATCAATAAATTTGAAAGTCTTTGGCTAGACTGACAAAGAAAAAAAAGAGAAGATGCAATTACATAAAATCAGATATAGGGGGAATTACTACTGAAAAACAGAAATAAAAGGATAAGAGAGAATATTATGAACAATTGTATGCCTATAAATTTGACAGCCTAGATGAGATATACAAATTCTTAGATATACACAAACGACCTACACTGACTCTAGAAGAGGTAGAAGCCCTCAGTGTACAAAATAGATGTAAGGAGATTGAATCAGTCATCAAAAACATCCTAACAAAGAACGTCCAAGGACCAGATGGCTTCATGGGTGAATTCTGCAAGTCATTGCAAGATGAATTAATGCCAACACTTCTTGGACACTTCCAAAGAATTAAAGATGAAGGAACACAATCTTGCTCATTCTGTGGGGCCAGCATCACAATAGTTACAAAACCAGATAAAAATATTACAAGAGAAAAAAAATTGCAGGCCATTTTATCTTATGGATATAGCTGCAAAAATCCTCAACAAAATGCTTGAAGTTTGAATCCAACACCATATCCAGAAGAACTGAAAGCAGGGATTTGAAAAATCATTTGCACACCAATGTTAAGAGTGGGATTATTCACAGTTGCTAAGAGATGGAATCAACCGAAGCGTCCATCAACCAATGAATGGATAAACAAAATGTGATATATACATAGCCACAAAGGAATGAAGTCTTGGTACATTTGACAACATGGATGAACCAGGAGGACATTATGTTGAGTGAAATAAGCAAAACACAAAAAGACAAGCATTGTATGACTTCACTGTTTTGAACTAATTGTAAAAAGCAAACTCATAGAGTTAGAATCTAGAATATAGGTTACCAGCAGATAGGCTGGCATTAGAGAATGGGGAATTGATGCTTACCATGTACAGAATTTCTATTTAGGCTAAAGGTAAAGCACATTATTTTGGGTATAATCAACAGACTGAACTATAAAGATGTATGTGGTTAAAAGGGGAAATTTTAGGATGCAGATATTACTAAAATAAAAATTAAAATTTAAAACACAGGACTGTGCAACACTGTGAGCTCTCTTGTAGATGATGGGCTATAGTTCACTGTATAAGAATTCCCTTTCATGAATTATAACAAACGTTGGATACTAATGTAAGGTGTTAAAATTAAGGTGTTTTATGTGGGAAAATATACCTAATATAAGTATGGAAGATAGATAAAACTATTTTAATAACCTTTCATCAATTGTAATAAAGGTATCTACTGTTAAAAAATAGTACAATTATGAAAAGTGCTATCATCCATTTTAACTGACTTTCCATACTAAATGTAAGGTGTTGGTTGGGTGCTGTGCGTGAATCCTGTATTTTATGCTTGATCATTTTGTATACTCATAATTTCTCTAATAAAATAAGAAGACTCAAGAAGGATGTGTGTGGTGGTGACTTTGACCTAGGAAACACACGAATCAGATGTCAATGTTAATCCCTGCACTAAGGGAGACAATCAGGTGGATTAACTTTCCCCTCTGGATCACCACCCACAAAACCTATTCCAGTCCCTCATATTCCCCTCCCGTGACAGCTTCTCCTTCTTGTATGTGGTTCAGTTGGCATTTCTCAGTAATTTACATATAAAGTGCAGTCTCTTTCCACTTACATTGTGAACATTTCCTACATTATCCTGTAGGATAATGCAGTCAAAACCATGATAGTCCAGGCTTGCCTTGTGCTCTCTAGGCTGCTCTGCAGAGTGAGTGTTGGGGGCTGGGTAATGGGAATCCAGGAAAGCTCTCTGAGCAACTGGATCCACCCTCTGGCAGGAGCCCAACTCCTGGCTATAACTCCATCCAGGTTCTTCTGGGCTAACTAGGAAACTTGTTCCTTTGGGAGGTATCAGGCTGAACCAGAGATGGGAGATACAGTGAAAAAATCCACAGGCACAGCCTTAGCATTGCGCAGGACCTCCTGCCAATGAGCTTATCCAGCTCCAAGGTCTGTAGGACCCCAGAACTTGCAAACCTGCATGGCTTCCCATCTTTGACTTAGGCCCCCTTGTGAAGATCAGGACCCAAATCATACAAGAACATCTTCATCAAACTCCATACCACAGGCCAAGGAGACCCTGATCCATTAATACCTCCCCTACCCTGATTCACTACACACCCAGGCCCAGGCAGCCAAAGGGAGTGGGAGGGTTTGGGAACCTGTTCTGAAGCTTTCTGGTCAGTAAGGACTGCCTAAGAATCAGGAGCTGCCAACATGTGTGCATCCTAACCAGGGGACTGGTCCCTCTCCAGGATCCAATGAACAGAGAGGCTGCAGATTTGTAGAAATATGTGCCTAGCCATGAACATCTATCAGTATAGCACAGGAACAGGCCCTTTCAGAGTTATCTTAAACTCCCAACTGCAGCCTATTTACTCCCCTCACCCTGCTTCCCACCAACCATAACAAGGGACAATGGCCAAGGAGGGTAAAGGCTTCTGGCCAGAGCTCAAGCTATGTTCCTGCAGAACTGTGGTGCTAACAGTGCAACAGGTTGAGGTGGGGGTTCCTCACTCCCAGGGTGCTCACATCTAAGGCTCACTGCTGAGGTCATGTAGTGACCACCCCACACACAACATTCTCTGCCAAGGCACAGGATCATCTCCACACAGGCATAGATGACCAAGCCCTCCTCTGGACCCTGCTACATGGAACCCACCACCAAAGGCCAGGTTTCACTCTGTCTGCACATCTGTACATTCATCATGGTGCCTCCAGCCTCAGATTTGCAGGGAGCTAAGTCAGCCACCTTCAACTTTTGTAGTTAGAGTGGCTTATTTTAAAGGCTTTGACTTATTCTAGCATTAAAATTACAGGTTCTGTTTTTCCCTGTTACTGATCAACTGCAAAGAAGGGGCTGGGGAAAGCAGAGCAAAGGATGATGGACAGTTTTCGGGCACTTTAGCATTTCAACTTGAAATAGAGAAAGACAAGAGCAAAATGATTGCAGGGGCTGGGTTTTCCACATTAAGCTGGTCATTGCTAAACCAAAGCTGTCTTTTCAAAACATTGAAAGAAAAATGAGGAAAGATAATCCAAATGTGAAAGTGTAGACAGACAGTTATTCATGACTACTATATACCCTGTTAATTTAGGGGATGTGTCCCAAATTGTTTCCTATCTAAATATAATATATTAACATTTTCATGAAAAGATAAAAAATATTCTTACTCTGATTATAGGGGAGCTTGGAACTTGTGGTTTAAAGCTCCAGTTCCTCCCATTTGGTGCCTCCAGTTTTTGCTGTTGACTGTTTAGTGGAGAAGGTCTGATCTTTGTCTTTGGGAGCAAAAGGGGGGCCAGGAGTAGGAGAGGCCCTTAAGAATCAATTACCCCTAGCCAGAGGTAAACAGAAGCCCTGCATGTGCAAGCTCCAAGGCCAGCCTGGGTCAGGAACTCAGGAGTAGTCAGAGGCAGGTCAGGTCCCTGAGGCTATGGGGAGGGGCTCACAAGCCTATATCTGGTGCAAGCCCCTTGTGCTCTTGGGCTAAGCCTGGAAGGGGATCTGATGTGGCTTTTTGGTTCAGTCTTCCTGTATCAGACATTCTCCTTCTGATGACCCAGAGAAGGGCCTGTGTACAGGCGATCTTGCAAGAATTCAATTCATTCTTTAGAGCAGTTTTAGAATTAGAGAAATATGGGAAGGTAGTACTGAGTGCTACCATACACCCCAAACCCAATTCCCTATAGTTGGCCTGCTACACTAGTGTGGAACATTAACTAAAGTGCTCAGTTTGTTCAGATTTCCTCATTTTTCACATGTGCCCCATTTCTGTCTCAGCCTCCATCCCATACACCACATGACATTTAGGTATCCTGTCTCTTTGGGTTCTGCTTGGAGCTGATAGTTTCTCAGAATGTCTTTGATGTTTCAGGAGAAACCAGTCAGGGACTTTATAGGAGGCCCTCTATGGGGATTTGTCTGATGTTCTCCTTGTGATTAGACTTGAGTTATGGGCTTGGGAGGAAGACTCCAAAGGTAAAATACCCTTCCCCTATCAGGGTGCATGCTGCCAACACTACTTACCATTGAAGATGTTGGCCTTGATAAGATGAGATTTTCTAATCATTCAGAATTTGAAGTTCAGCAGTACACCAAGTGTCCATAGACTAGGCTAGAGACACTGGCCTGACCTTGATGTCTTAGTGTGAAATGGCAGCAAGAGTCCAAAATGGGGTCAACAT
>JAQZBX010101578.1:0-11256 GCA_029593785.1 Cabassous unicinctus
AAAATTGAATCAGAAGTTTATTCCAGAGGTTATGCTTATGCACATCTCAGCAGGATCTCATTGACTGCCATAGTAAACAGTACCCCAACCAGCTTAGGCTACTGAGGGCTTTAGAGACATATAGACACTATAGGCAAGGTAGACAATCTCAGGAATTCAGCACCTTGTAAATGGGTCTTACTTGGAATAAATGCTCCTCAGTGTAACAGACTTTGACTAATTTATAATTTCCCTACACATGGCTCTACTGTCCCTTTTATTTGAACCTATAATTAGCACTTTACTTAAATATAAGTCCCAGAGACTTAAATCTTCTGTCTTTTCATATGCTGGTTGAGCCCCAAGTCTCAACAGAGTTGCCATACCTACACTCCAGTTCATCTTACTTGCCCAGGACAACTAACAAAAGGATGATGAAACACCCAAACAAAAACTCAGTATCTACAACTGCAGGCAAAGCAGTTGTATCATCTGCCCCCTAGTATGTAAGCCCCTTTTCAATCAGAAAAAAAGTGGACAGAACCACCCCCAAATTCTGAAGAATGAGGTGTGAACAAACATAAATGGGGAATGCAACTATAGACTAAGGTAGACTTATTAATATTTTAGCAATGGAAGAACTTGTATCATTGACATTAAGGCAGTTGCCACCAGAGCTTCCAAGCAGAGAAAGAAGGATGAATAATGTAACATGGGGGCATTTTGGGGACACTAGAAATATCCTGCATGACATTGCAATGACAGATACAGGCCATTATACATTTTGTCGAAACCTGTGAAATTGTGTAAGGCAAAGTGTAAACTATAATGTAAAATATAGTCCATGGTTAGTAGCAATGTTTCAACATGTGTTCATCAATTGTAGTAAAGGTACTACACTAATGAAAGATGTTCATGTGGGAAAGTGTGGGAGAGTGATGGGTTGGGTATATGGGACTCCCCTATGTTTTTGATGTTACATTTAAGTAATCTAAAGCTTGTTTAAAAATAAAAAAGATTAAAAAAGATAAATAAAGAATGAATGAAGTACTGATGTATGTCTCAATCTGGATAAACCATGAAAACATTATCTGTGAACAGAAAAGAGGATGTATTTTATGATTCAATTAATATGATAGACCATAATAAGAAAATCTATAGAGACAGAAAACAGATTAGTGGTTTCTTAGGATTATAGGGAAATGGGACAAGAGGGGGTGAAAGTAAAGGGTATGTTGTTTCTTATTCAAGATAAAAATGTTCTAAAATAAACTATAGGGATTGTTGTATATAACTCTGTATATAATAAACACTGAATTCCAAAATTTAAAGGGTGAACTGTATGGTACTAAATTTGTCTTAATAAACTTGTTTAAAAACCTGTGTGAATATCTGTTTATTGATTATTTCTTACATAAAACATCAAAAGCATGACCACAGAAGAACAAACTGAAAATTGTATATGGATCAAAACTACTTTCTACTCTTGAAAAGAAAATGCTAAGACAGGAACAAAACAATTCCTAGACTGATACATATATTTGCACATTTTACATCCAATAATATACATGTACACAAAATAAAGCATTAAAATTTCACAAATAAAAAAAATCTCATTTGGAAAAATCAGGCAATAAACTTGAATGAGGGTAGAGAAAATAAGGATATGAAGGATGATTAACATCATTAGTCTTCAGTTCATGTAAACTCAAAGTAAAATTGGATAACACAAAAGGCCTATTAAAATGGTGAAATTTTTAAAAAATCAAATGAACAATGCCAAATAATGGAGAAGAAATCCAGTTCTGGAGCAACTGGAAATCTCACACACATTGATGGTGAGAGACTGCAAGATGTTGCAGCTTTTTTTTTTTTTTTCAAACTGTGTTTTCTTAAAAAGTAAAAATATACTTATAACCCAGCAATTCAACCACTATGAATTTACACTAGGGATATTAGACACTACATTCATGGAAAAACCTGTATAGAAATATTTTTAGCATCTTTAAACATAAATCAACAAACTCCAAACTACCCAAGCATCACTGAACTAGTAGATGGATAAAGAAACTGTGATACAAGATGATACTGGAATTCCACTAAACAATAGAAAGGAAGGAAATAAAGAAATGCACAACACATATGACTCTTAAATGAGTTATAGTAAGGGAAAAGACAGACTCCAAAGCCTACATACTATATGATTCCATTTTTTTGAGATTCTGGCAAAGGAAAAACAACTGGGACAGAAAACATCTCAGTGCTTGCTAGTGTTAGGAAGGGAGGAAGTATTGACTGCAATGGGGTACAAAGAAACTATTTTGGTGACATATATCTTGAATGTGGTGGTGGTTGCATGATTTTACACTTTGTCAAACAAATGTACCAGTACACCAAATGTTGAATTTTATGCATATAACTCATACTGTATGAAAAGAACAGTAGCATGATGTCATTAGATGGCATAGTGAGATATTCCAGTGTTGTCTCTTGATACGAGTTTTGAACAACAAGCAAAACTGACACAGCCTTCTTTTTCAGAGTTCAAGAAAACAGCTAAAGATTTGCATTAACAGGGCAAGTGCCAAATTAGAAAAAGGCAATTTAAAAATGCTAGCAAAACCTCATGGGGCATTTGCAGACCCTTCCCACATCACTCTCCATCTCATTAAGAAGGTACCCAATGTTGCTAACGCAGATCCCATATCTGGGTTCTGGGGAGAGCAAAATAACCATTGTGCACATGCTAGGTGCATGTATACCTCTAACACTCTTTCTGGTGGCAGCCTGAAGTTCACAAAGCATTATGGAAAAACAATCAGGTAATGGATGCCTGGGGAAAAGAAGTGTAGACATCGTGATAGGTAGTGTGTCAAAAGGGATCAGGAAGAAAGACTGTTTCCTAGGGATAAGTGGTTAGCAATATTTACAAGGATGCAAGCCCAGGACAAGATGCAGGCACAGAAAAGACTGGGGACTCTGCTACATTTTGGTCTTTGAGTATTCATGAGATGCATTACTAGGCAGCCTAAATGATGAAGGAGAGCATTTAATAACCTGAAAAGATTATGAAGGGTGGTTTTCTTTTCCTTCTATTTGTTAGCTCTTGATATTCAAGGAAAACTCATACTATAAGTCAAAGAATGGATACGGCAGTGAATAAATTCCAGAGGTAATATGAGGAAATAAACATACACTGTATAACAAGATTACCAAATATGCCAACAAACAGAATGTGATGGTTCATGTAAAGGATCAAAAGGAATAATTATTATCTAACAACAATAAAATCCAGATTTTAGAAATATCAGATAAAGTTAGTAAAAGTGTGTCATGTTCAAGGGAGCCTCAATAAGCTTAAATGAAGTTTTCTGTTCAGAAGCCATGGAAGCAAGAAGGCAGTGAATGACATATAATATACTGAAAAATGTCAACTATGAATTCTATATCAAGCAAAACTAACTTTCAGAAATGAGGGAGAGATTAAGACCAAAGCTGAGGGAATTTGCAACCTTAGACTAGAAAAACAAGGAAGGATAAAGGGAATTCTTCAATTTGAATGAAATGGACACTAGACTATGTGGCAAAGGTAAATCTAGCATTTTTTGGTTTGTAACATCACCTTTTACATTTAACAGTATCTACAAAGCAAACACATGAACATTAATGAAAAAATTGGGCTTCCAGTACGTCCCCAGCCCTGGTTTCCCGTCCCTAAGGGACTATCAGCCCACAGAACACAGCCACCTGCATGCCCCAGGACACAAGTTAAATTGTAACAAACCTCTTCACAGGAGAACAATGTACAAATGGTATCATAGACTGTAACTTTCTTCAGGGTATAAAATTCCTACAGTAATATCACCAGTCCCCATCTATGTGCTTCATGTGACACTAGCAGAAACTCAGTTGTGAAATTTCTTTGTTCTTAAACCCTATATATTGCCCCTCATTTTCCCACCTATTCATGGAGTGCTATCTTCAATCTATGGATCGCTGCCACCAGAGAGAATCTCTCCTGTCTATAAGATCCAATAAATAAAGCTCATATCTGATTGTGTGCTGGGTGTGGCCTTTGGTGTTGCAGCTGCCCTTTCTTGTCCCCTTTAAGAGCTAGGTTAGAACAAATCTATGGTGTTGAATCCATGAAATATATGATGTAATTTGTGACAGGAACTACATAAACAATGGGAATGAGGGATTGTGGGAACATGGCCATCGGGTTAGGAAGATAAGGCTCAGCTCTCATTAAAACAATGGAGAAAGAGCCAAAGGCTACCTTGGGGACCTGCTCTGGGGTACAGCAGACCAGGACATTGCTTCATGATTCCCAGAAAATTGCGGGACAGAGAGATGAAGAAGATGGAACAACAAACGGAGTTATTAAACCTCAGAGGCACAAGGAAGGGCTCCCCTCCCCTTCCCCACCCCCAAGATATTAAGTGAGGGTAAAACTTCTGGCAAATTGCATCTGAGAGAAGAGCAGATGTCTTCCTCATGCCAGCTGTTTTGGGTATATGTAGAACAATGTGCTCTAAGTCATCTAGGAGGGTACTGGAAAGATAAAGAAGCCAAAGGAAAACCATGATTTGCTTGCACTTGTGACTGGAGGTGGCACATATTCCCCCACCCTCAGGGCAAATAGCCTAGGTGGAGTCCCTGGCTCCCTACTCCAAATGTAGTGTGAGGGCAGATTCCCTGGGAGGACAAGGGTCTGGGAAGGTGGAGAGTGGTTTCTTTGTGGTGAGTTTGGCCAGCTGAGCACCCTTTAAATATTGGAAGGGACACCAGCTTGACAGGAAGAGAGGAGGGGGATCTCCTCAGACAAGCTGTCATGCTCAGCCACCCAGGTAAAGAGAGGAATTAAATTAGAGAGGACCCAGGGAGAGACAGGTGACTATTCAGCAGGACTCTGGCAAACTGCAAGAAATCTAATGCCTGAGGGCAAGGGGGCGGTTAGACTTCTAAAGTGTCTCCTAAGGAGACACTTTAGCTGAGTTCAAGAATTCCTGCCTTGCATATACAAAGTCTCTGGTTCAATTCCTGGCTCATCAAAGAGAATTGATCCACTGGGTTATCTGGCATTGAACTGAAACTTTATGACAGGGAACATATAAACATTCTTTTTGTATTAGCTTTTCTTGAATCTCTTATTTTTTTAAATCCTTTTTTATTTTCCTTATTTTACTCACTAAAACATGGTTTAAAACCTGCAGAAGGCAGGCTTCAGAGTTATTGGTTGATGATCACAGGCAGCCTGAGAATATCCTTACATGTCTAAGAGGGCAGGCTCTTTCTCCATGTTTATTTTTGTTTTGGTTCTTTTGCTTTCTTTCTTTCTCCTTTTTAAAAATTGGTTGCTGCTCTCTTGTTTCTTGTCTGTTGTTTCCCTTTTGTTTTCCTCTTTTGTTTTTTTTATTAACTGATTTTTTTCTACCTGTGCTATTTCTTTTCTCTCCCTAATTTTTCAGTCTTCTGTTTTGTATTATTGTTCTTTCATTCCACCTTTTTTTTTGTTTGGCCTTCAGTTCTTTTTGTTTATATTTCTCTCTCTCCTCTTTTCTCGGTTTTCTTTCATTTTTACTTTTTTCTCTCTTATTTTTTCCTTTCCTCTCTTCTCATTATTCCAGGTTTTTAATACTGTCTATATATTTTTATTTATTCTTTTTCTCACTTCATTGATTGTATTCCACTTTTTTTTTATTACTCCTCTGTATATCTTACTTGTGTTAAATATTCATGTTTATAGGTTTTATACAGTTCCTCTTCTATGTTTTACTATTATTATTACTACTATTCTTTTTCTCTTCTTATCTCTTTCCTTTTCTCTGGTCCTAGTTTTTTTTCAAGGGAACACAGACAACAGCAAGGAAATAGAATAAGAGGAACTAAGTGTCAAAGTCAAACCTTAGCACATACACAAAAACAACAAAATAAAACCTTAGAATAGAGAGTGAAGTTAATCAACTGGATAAACCCATCAAGATATACAGATGCCTAGGCACCAAAAAAATTACAAGCCATACTAAGAAACAAGAGACATGGCCCAGTCCAATGATCAAACTAAAAACCAGGAGGAGTTGCAGAACATGGAACAACTAATCAGAGATGTCCAAAAAAATATCATGAATGAACTTAATGATGTGAAGGAAGAGACTAAGGATATTAAGAAGCATATGGGAGAACATACTGAAGAAAATGAAACGTATGTAAAAAAATAATAGATATGATGATGATGAATGGCACAACCTAAAAAATTGAAAATACACTAAAAGCACATAACAGACTTGAACAAGCAGAGAAAAAAATTAGCAATGTGGAAGATAGTACATCTGAAATCAAACAGATAGTAGAATAGAGACATAAAAATAAAGAAAAAAATCCAGCAGGACTTAGGGATTTGAATGACAACATGAATTGCAAAAACATATGCGCTAGAGGTATCCCAGAGGGAGAAGAGAAGGGAAAGGGGACAGAAGGTGTGCTGGAAGAAATTATGGCTGACAACTTCCTGGCCCTATTGAGGGAATGGACTTAAATGTCCAGGAAGTGCAGTACACCCCAAAAAGTATAAATCCTAACAGGTCTACTCCAAGATGTATTTTTGTCAAGTTACCCAATGCTCAACAGGGATAATACTGAAAGCAGCAAGAGAAAAGAGATACATCACATACAAGGGAAGCTCAATAAGACTAAATGCTGATTTCTCATCTGAAACCATGAAGGAAAGAAGGCAGTGGTATGACATAGTTGAGGTGCTAAAAGAACAAACTTCCAGCCAAGTATTCTCTATTCAGCAAAGCTGGCATTCAAAAATGAGGGAGAAAATATTAACAGATAAACAGAAATTAAGACAGTATGTCAATAAGAAATCTGCAAGTCAAGAAATACTAAAGGGAGTTATGCAGGTCAAAAGGAAAAAACAGGAGAAAGAGAGTTGGAGGAAAGTATAAGAACAATTAAAAAGATAAAAAGAAAAATAAAAACAATATATAACATACATAAACAAAGAAAATATGGCTAATGTAAGTAATACATTAACAGTAATAACAATGAATGTTAATGGATTAAACTCACCAGTCAAAAGACACAGATTGGCAGAATGGATAAGGAAATATGACCATCTGTATGCTGTCTACAAGAAACCTAAATTAGAACCAGGGATTCACGAGGACTGAAAGTGAATGGTTGAAAAACAATTTTACGTGCAAACAATAACCATAAAAGGGCAGGAGTAGCTATACTAACAAAGGAAAAAGTAGACTTTAAAAGCAAAACTATTGAAAGAGACAAATAAAACACTATATATTAACAAAAGGGGTAATCTACAAAGAAGAAAGAAAAATCATACATTTATGCACCTAGCCACTGTACTTCAAAATACATGAGGCAAACTCTGGAAAAAGTATGTGGAGAAATAAATAACTCTATAATGACATTGGGAGACTTTAAGAAAAGATTATCACCATTAGACAAAACATCTCAACAAGGAATAAGTAAATGAACAAAGACATTTGTTTGAATAGTACATTTGAGGATCTTGACCTAATAGATATATACAGAACATTACACCCAAATACAGTGGGATATACATTCTTCTTGAGTGCACATGGATAATTCTCCAGATAGACCACATGCTAGGGCACAGAACAACTCTCAATGAATTCAGGAAGATTGAAATTATGCAAAGTAATTTCTCTGACCACAATGGAATGAAGCTGGAAATCAGAAAGGGGTAGAGGACCAGATGAGCCACAAAGATATGGAAGAAAAACAGTGGGTCAATGAGGAAATTGCAAAAGAAATCAGTCACTAACTTAAAATGAATTAAAATGATAAAAAAATATATCAAAACCTATGGGATGCAGCAAAAGCTGTACTGAGAGGGTAATTCACAGCCATAAATGCCTATATTATAAAAGAAAAAAGAGATAAAATCAAAGACCCAACTACAAACATGAAGGAATTAGAAAAAGAACAACAAACTAAAATCCCAAAGGAAGTAGAAAGAAGGAAATAACACAGAGTAGAACAAAGATAAATGAAATTGAAAATAAGAAAGAACTGGAAAAAATAAAATCAAAAGTTAGTTTCTTGAGAAGATCAGTAAAATTGACAAACCCTTAGCTAGACTAACAAAGAAAAAAGGAGAGAAGATGCAAATAAAAAAATAAGAAATGAGGAAGGCAATATTGCCACTGGCCCCACAGAAATAAAGTGTCCCTTAAGAGGATACTCTGAAAAATTGTATGCCAACAAGATGGATAATTTATAAGGAATGGTCAAATTCCTAGAAACACAAAAGCAGCCTACATTAATGAAAGAAGAAATTGATGAACTCAGCAGACTAATTGTAGGAAATGAGATAGAATTTATCATCAAAAACCTCCCAACTAAGAAGAGCCCAGGACCAGAAAGCTTCACAGGTGAATTCTACCAAATATTCCAGAAAGAACTACCACCATTTCTGCTTAAAATATTCCAAAAAATAAAAGTGTAGAGAACATTGCATAAACCATTCTATGATGCCAAAATCACCCTATAACCAAAGCCAAACAAAGATGACACAAGAAAGGAAAACTGTAGATTAATCTCTCTAATGAACCTAGATGCTAAAATTCTCAACAAAATACTTGCTACTTATATTCAACAACACATCAAATGAATTATACACCATGACCAAGTGTATACCTGGTATGCAAGAATGGTTCAACATAAGAAAATCAATCAATGTAATACATCACGTAAACCTCTTCAAAGAAGAAAAATCACATGATCATCTCTGTAGACACAGAAATAGTATTAGACAAAATACAGCACCCTCCCTGATGAAATCACTGCAAAAGATAGGAACAGAATGAATCTTTCTCAACATGATAAAGTGTATATATGAAAAACCAATAGATAACATCATATTCAATGGTGAAATCCTTAAAGTTTTCCCTCTAATATTCAGAACAAGACCAGGATATCCACTTTACCCTCTTTTTTTGCATTGTGGTAGAAGTACTTGCTTCAGCACTTAGGCAAGAAAAAAGTGTCTTTTATACCTTTTCCCCAATTGGAAAGAGGAAGAAAAATTTCAATATTTGCAGAAGACACAATCCTATACATAGAAAGCCCTGAAAAATATACAAGAAATTTTCTTGAACTTATAAATGAGTTCAGTAAAATGGCAGGTTAAAAGATCAAACTGCAAAATTCAGTACCATTTCTGTACCCCAATAATAAGCAAACTGAGGAAGAAATCAAGGAAAAATACCATTTTCAATAGCAAATAAAAGAACCAAATATCTAGGAATAAATTTAAATAAAGCTGTAAATGAATGGTATGCAGAAAACTACATAACACTGTTAAAGGAAATCAAAGAAGATTTAAATAAATGGAAGAATTTTCTCTGTTCATGGATAGGAAGACTGAACATCATTAAGATGTCTATCCTACCCAAAATAATTTACAGATTTAACACAATCCCAATAAAAATCACCACAACATTTTTTACTGAATTGGAAAAACTTCTCATGAAATTTATTTGGAAGGGCAAGGGGTCTTGAATAGCCAAAGATATGTTGAAAAAGAAAAAATGAAATTAGAGGAGTCACACTTCCTGACTTTAAAACATACTACAAAGCTACAGTGGTCAAAACTGCATGGTATTGCCACAAGGATAGACATATTGACCAAAGGGACTGAATTGAGAGTTCTGATATAGTTCCCAACATATACAGTCACCTTATATTTGACAAGGCCACCAAGCCTACTCAACTGGGAGAGAATGGCCCCTTCAAAAAATGGTACTTTGAGAAATGGATGTCCATATCCAGAAGAATGAAAGAGTAATACCACCTCAATCCTTATACAATAATTAACTAAAGATGAATCAAAGATATAAAAATAAGAGCCAAGACCATAAAGCCCTTATAAGATAATGTAAGAAAGCATCTACAGGATCTTTTATTAGGAAATGGTTTCATGAACTTTACACCTAAAGCACAAGCAATGAAAAAAAAATAGATAAATGGTACCTCCTCAATATTAAAAACTTTTGTACTTCAAAGGCATTTGTCAAGAAAGTGAAAGGGCAGCCTACTCAATGGGAGAAAAATATTTGGTAACCATATATCTGATAAGGCCTAATATCCTGCATATATAAAGAAATCGTACACCTCAAAAATAGACAACCCATTAAAAAAATCGGCAAGTGACTTGAATAGACACTTCTCTAAAGAAGAAATACAAATGGCTAAAAAGCACATGAAAAAATTCTCAACATCACTAGGTATTGGGGAAGTGCAAATCAAACATAAAATGAGATTTCACCTTACATCCATTAGACTGGTGGCTATTAAAAAACAGAGAACTACAAGTGTTGGAGAGGAATGTGGAGGAATGGGAACCATTATCTAATGGTGGTGGGAATGTAGAATTGTGCAACCATTGTGGAGGACAGTTTGGCAGTTCCTCAGGATGCTTAATATAGAACTGTCATATGACCCAGTATATACCTCTGCTGGGTATATACCCAGAAGAATTGAAAACAGGGACACGAACAGATATATGCACACCAATATTCATAGCAGCATTATTCACTATTGCCAAAAGTTGGAAATGACATAAATTTCCATCAACAGATGAATGAATAAACAAATTGTGGTACATACAATGGAATATTTCTCAGCTGTAAGAAGGAATGCAGTAGAAACACACTGCATAACATCGATGAATCTTGAAGACCATATGTTGAGTGAAGCATGTCAGACAGTGAAGGACAAATATTACATGACATCACTGATATGAATGAAGCAAACTGAGCAAGCTCACAGAGCAGGAGTCTTGAAGGTATGTGTACAGGAGACAGAAAGGGAGATGAAGGTTGTGAGTCAATGACCATAGGGGCAAAATATATGATAGTGTGGGAAGATGTAGCTGTTCAGTGGAAGATGTAGCTGTATAAGAGTGGTGCACTGATGCTATTGGGCTAGGCAGCACTGGTCTGTGAGTGGGGTAGGGTGAGGAGGGTCAGTTAGACTGTCCATGAAACTGGTGCAGGGTTGGGGGAGGGAGCTGGTGAACCCCAGGGGATTTGCAGGTATGTGGTTGAAACTACAATGCTGGGAATGTTCTTTTGGCAAATACGACAAGGGAGGGTTACTGGTTTAAGGTGTTGGATGTGGTGGACACATGTGAAAGATCATACCTGGAGCAGGTTTCTAGGGAGTGTGTAGTGTTCATATTGCCATAGTGTGTTGTATCAGGGGTTGGAGACTCACATAATA
>JAQZBX010101579.1:0-11247 GCA_029593785.1 Cabassous unicinctus
CCTTGCTTTTTTTTTTCATACTGTAAGACTCACTTTAATAATTCTTGCAAAAGCAGATTCTTTTTCATGAACTCTCTTAGTTTCTGTTTATTTGTGAATATTTTAAACTCACCTTAATATTTGAAATACAATTTTGCCATATAATGAATTCTCAGCTGGCAATGTTTCTCTTTTAGTATCCTAATTATATCATTCCACTGCCTTCTTTCCACCATGGTTTCTGATGAGACATCAGCACTAAGCCTTTACTGGCCATCACTTCTTATGTGTGATGTTTTTCTTCTCCCTAAATATTCTTGGAATTTTCTCATTATTTTTGAAGTTTGACATTCTGTGTAATACATGTCTTGGAGTAGGTCTATTCTGGTTGGGATACATTTTGCTTCTGGACATTTCTTTCATGAGATTTGGGAAAATTTGAGCCATTATTTCTTCAAATACTCCAATTGCCCTTTTTCCTTCTCTTCTCCTTCTGGATCTCCCTTGACAAGTATGTTGTGCTTCATGTTATGATTCAACTCCCTGAGCCAATTTTTGCCATTCTTTTCTCTCTCTGCTACTTGCATTCAATGTAAGCATTTCTGTCTTCTTTCTTCTATCATTTTGTGTCAACTGTTGTATGCTTCAAATGTGTTTTTTATCTCACCTATCATGTGTTTCATTCCCATGATCTCTGTTAATCTTCCAGTTTTTCAAATTCTTCCTTGTGCTCACTCAGTGTCCTTCTGATGTCCTCTATCCCTTTACCCATATTGTCTTTCAACTCATTAATTTGATTTTGTAAACTTGTATGAATCTCATTCATTACTTGTCTCAAATGCTTCATCTCAGATGGTGTTTTGATATATTCATTTGCTTGGGCCATTTCCTCCATTTTCATAGTATGGCTTGTAATTTTTTGCTGATGTCTAGGCATCTGATTATGGTGGTGAGTTTACTCTGATACTCAATTTTTCTCTTTCCTAGGTATTTAGTGGTGGGAGGCTCTGTGTTACTGCCATTCTTTGAATCTTCATTCAACCTGTTGTATGTCTTTCAGATTATCCCTGTTAGCTGCTCAAATCTGGACCATGGGCACACTAATCATTTGTAGACCACTTCCAAGGACCTTGTGGTAGGATGTCATAAAGGCTAGGAAACAAGAGCGAAGCCCGGAGAGAAATGCAGCTCCGGGAAGAGAGGAACCCCAGAAGCTTGAACCCTGGCAATTGCCAGCTGTCTTGCTCTAACACGTGGCAATGGACTGTGGTGAGAGAAGAAACTTAATGCTTTATGGCCTGGTATCTGTGGACTTCTATCCCAAATAAATACCCTTTATAAAGACCAACCCATTTTTGGTATTTCACATTAGCACTCCTTTGGCTGACTAATACAAGTGGTAAAAACAGCATAGTACTGGCATAGAGATAGACATATAGACCATCTGACATATAGACAGATGATGTTTTGTATGTTTGTTTTGTAAGCTCACAACAATTACTATACAGTTATTGTTTATGTATGTTTATGTATGAGTGATATACTTCAATCAATTGTTTCTGAATTGATGATTCAGAAACAGACCTTTACATCTATGGCCAAATGATTTTTGACAAGTCTGTCAAAACCACCCAGCTCAGACAGAATTGTCCATTTAACAAATGGTGCTGGGAGAATTGGATATCCATAGACAATCTCACAACCTGTACAAAAATTAACTCAAAATGGATAAAAAAAACCTAAATATAAAAACAAGAACCATAAAGCTTCTAGAAGAAAGCTTTATGATCTGGTGGTAGATGGTGGATTATTCTTAAAGGAGATAAAAGGAGGACTGAGATGGACTACTGATGCTTACTGTATATAGTTGTTTTAATTAAATTTACTGTAAAAGTGTGGAAATGTATAGAGTTGATGGTAACACAGTATAGTGAATAACAGCTGGTTTATAAATGGGAATATGGCTGGAAAGGGTAGTCTAGGTATGTATGTCAATTGAAAGAAGGCTGGAGAATAATCTTGAGACTGAATAAAGTAAAACCAGAGGTGGATAAGAATTGTGGTTGATGGTATAGAAGCAAGAGTGTCCTTTGTGAGGTACAGCATATGTGTGTCACTATTGCAGGGGGCTGGGAATGTGGAGAAGCATGGGGAAAATACAACTGGAATGACCTAAGGACTGTGGTTAACAGCAATATTATAATATTCATGCATTTCTGCCAAAGATGTACTGTGTTTATAATGGGGGAATATGGAAATATTGTGCCAGTGTGTGATATAGACCATGGTTGGTGGTAATAGTCTGATGACATTATCTCACAATCTGTAACAAATATTCCACCATGGTGTGGTGTGCTGATAGAGGGTTGTTGCATGGGAATTCTGCATAAGTGCATGATTGTTCTGTAAATTCACAGCTTGTGTGATAAAAATATTTTTAAAAAGTAATAATAGGGTCCGCTGGGGGAAAAATACAACAAATAAGATAATGACTATAGTTAGTAAAATTTTGATTATTTCATAAATTGTAAAAAATGTCTCACAACAATGCAAGGTATTGGTGGTAGGTTGATGTATGTGACCACTATATGATGTTATGCTTGTTTGCTTCCTAAGTTCAAAAATTTTACTATACACTTACTGTTTATGTATGTTGATGCATAAATGATATAAAAATAATTATCAGTACTATAATGGAGTGGGTTGGGGGAAAAATACACCAAATGTAAGATACTTTGGTTAGTAGTAATATTTTGAGGAAGCTGTTTCATCATTAGTAAAAAACATTTCACAGCAATGCAAGATATTGGGGGTAGGCTGAGGTATGAAACCCTGTATGATGTTTTGTATGTTTGTTTTGTAAGTTCACAACCATTTCTATACAGTTATTGTTTATGTATGTTTATGTATGAGTGATATACTTCAATAAATGTGAAAATATGAAAAAAGTAACAAATGAACCACATTAATGAAAGATATTGTTAATGGCATAAAATGTGGGAGGAGGAGGAGGTAAGGTATATGAGAATCCCCTATATTTTTGATGTAGTATGTATATAATCTAAAGCTCCTTTAAAAACAAAAAAAAAATAAAATTTAAAAATGTTCTCTTTGTTTCAGGTAAGTTTCTTAGGTAAGACTTAAGAACAGCCCATTCCAAAGAATTTAATATGTGAAAAATGTACAAATTTTTAAACACTTGATATTTCTGCTCTTATGCCATGATGTCCTGAATGCCTCTGTGTAAATTATGATTTATTTGAACTTTATATTTCATATTAGGAAGTCTACTGATGGTTAAAATAAATTTTCTTCTTATGAAGTTAAATCAATTTTCAATCCAAGGAAATTGATCCCCTTTATACAGATGACAACTTGACCCTCTTAGATTTATTATCATTCCACAAGCTCTCACAAATTCCACTTGGGTGAATTTTTATGTGAATTTAGATTTTATAATTTCAAAACCATTGAATAATATTGTTTGAAAGTCTTACCCTCAAGAAAAACGAGTAAATGAAATATCACTTCACACAATATATAGAACCACAGGCAAATATTGTGTGAATGTGTATGTATGCATGATGTGTGTAGTGTTATATGATACATAAATATTATAGCTATACATGTATATATTTTATACACAGTGTATACATGTTTATTTACATAAATTAATTAATAAACATTCCATTACAAGAAACTTTCATATATTCTATGTCATTTTATAAAATATTTTGTTCAAAGGTAAAAGAAGTAAATGTCATTCTTTTTCTCTTTTGACTTCATGGAAACTTCCCCCAAGCACCAAAGAAAACCTCATTGACCAGGGTTGCTGCTCATGCCCAGCTCTAAAGCATCACTGGAATTGGAATTTTTAGGAATGGTGTAAACTAATCACCATATAAATCTTGGGCAGCAAAGGTGGATCACCTTTACCAATCATGCAGAATAGTAAACTCTCCCCAAATGATACTGACTTAGAAAAGACAGGCAGGAAGGAGGAGATAAGAATGTCTGACTTTTCTGTAACCAAGTATTTCTATCAATTCATACCTTGTTATGCTGCCTCCAGTGCCTATGCTCATTAGACAAGAAGGAGAGAGAAAAGAATGGAATCCTAGAGAACAGTAACTAAGCTTTAATTCAGTTTTGCAGTGGGGGTGTGGTGGTGGTTCAAATATAGAAGTAAAATGAAAAAACCACTAGTCAAACTCATGACTATGTGGAAAATATTAAAATGCAAGAGTCATCAAAACAGATACACCATATACACACAATGATCATGGCATGATCATGAAGGTGGAATATGGAAAATGAGTTTCAAATGAATTGTATGGACCATGGCTGGTGGAAAAAATTTCAGGATATTTTATCATGATCTGTAGGAAATATTCCACTACAGTGTAGTGTGATGATGGACGACAGTTGTATGGGACTTCTGACCAAGTGCATAATTGTTTTGTTAGTTCAAAGCTTCTGTTAAGAAAAATACATTTATAAAATATTTTTGTAGATGGTTGGATGCAAATACAGGAAATGGAAGAAATGGACTCTAGCAATAAGTCAGATTAGGATGATATTTTCTCATACACATATTTGGTGTATTTAAAATTTAAAAACCATTTTAAAAATACTTGGTAAAATACAAATTTTAAAATAAGTGTTAGATATCTATTATCATCTTCAAATAACTTAGAATTTTGTTGAGGCTTATAAACAATTGAAGTTGTCTTTAGACATTTGCTTCCTTTCCAACAAAAAAATTTTATTCCCTTTAAGTTGCATCAAAAAGATGGACTTGATTTTAGTTTGCTCTCTCTGGGTGCATCAGTCATGGTCAGATCTCATAGGAGATCTCTAATATAATAAGTTTTGAGACACTTAAAATCATACTAACATTATCAATTATTTAGTATTTTAAAGTATTATTTTTCACTTTGCAATGTTATTTAATTATTATCAATATTTCTCTTCTTTTAGACTCCTCCAATATCTGTGTTTAGCCAGATCTGTGGCCACATTCTCTATCCTATTTACTCTTTATTTATTTTTTTTATTTTTTAAAGATAGATTACATAATTGTTACATAAAATTGTAGGGGATTCCCATTTGCCCCACTCCCTACCCCTCCCATTCTTTCCCTTGTTAACAATATCCTTCATTATTGTGGTACATTTGTTACAAATGATAAACACATATTGGAGCATTGCCACTAAACTATATAGTTTACATTATAGTTTAAACTCTCTTTTGCACAATCTTATAAGTTATGGCAAGAAACATAATGGCCTATATCTGTCTTTACAACATCATTCAGGACAATTCCAATGTCCTGAAAATGTCCCCATATTATACCTATGTTTCCCCTTTCCCTCCCCTCAGAACCTCCGTGGCCACTGCCTCCACATCAACGATAAAAGTTTTTCCATTGCTAGAATAACAATAAGTCTATAATAGAATAACAGTAAGTCTACTCTTGTCCATTGTTCATTCCCCAATCCTGAGGATTCTGGGGTGGTGATTCCCAATCTGTCTCTAATTGAGAGAGGGCTTAGATGCCATGGGACAGATGGATGTGACTGTCTTGTTTGCATTTTTAGACACTCTCTGTTCCTTGGCATGGTCATTGTCCATCATCATTTCCTTGTTAGTTGTCCTGGGTGAGTCCAATGAACTGGAGAGTAGGTGTTGCAACTCTGTTGAGATTCAGGGTTTTATTGAAACATGGAAAGCCCAAGGATTTGTCTCTTGAACATAAACTTATCAACTCTAGTACTAACTATGTTGGGAATTTTTGGCATAAACAGCAGGGAAAAATTACTGGTTTAGAGTGTTGGATATGGGGGGCATGTGGGACAGGATGAACCTGGGACATCCCAGGATGAACCTGTGAGTGTTCATCTTGTGATAGTGCATTTTGTCAGTGTGGACACCCACACAATGAACAAGAACGTGTTGGAATCACATCCTGGGGAGTTATTCTATGTTCTCAAAGAGAGGGGCAGAAGTCTCCAGAGAGTATAGGTGGTGCATAATAGAGGAGGGAAGCCCTGTATTTCAAGCCATCAATGTTATTGCAAGTAATTATGAATCATGTTCTTTAAGGAATGAAGCTTGGTGATTGCCGTGGGTCTTGATAGGAGGGGCAAGACGGAAGAGAATAGATGGAACATGTAGCATTTTGGGGGCATTGTAATTGTTGCAATGATGGATACAGGCCATGTTAAATTTCATCAAAATTTATTTAAAATATGTGGTTCAAAATGTAAACCATAATGTAAATCATTGACCATGGTTAGTAGAAATGCTTTAATATTTGTATATCAATTTTAACAAATGTACCACTCATAAGTAAAATGTTATTAATAAGGGAAACTGGAAAAGGGGGAGGATGTTGGGTATCTGGGAATCCTGTATATTCTGTGCATGAATTTTCTGTAACTTAAAGCTTTTTTGAAGATAAAATGAAAAAAATAAGACATTGCGGGAATGGAAGAAAATGTCACTGTACATACAAGACAATAAATCTTATAATGATGAAAGAGTAAATGCCAAAATTTATTTATTTATTATTTATTTTTTATTATTTCAAATTCTTTTTAATTTTTTGCATTTTGTCACTTTCAAAATTATCATTATTATTTCATTTTCTTTTTAATTTTATTCAGTTAGTTTGTCGGCTTCATTTTTGAAAAACTTTTGGATCACAGAAGTGTTACAACTGTGGCAAGAGAGGAACATTGGTGTGGGGTGTGACAGGGGATCCATAGGAGGAGTTTCACCTGGGGCATACCTATAAGGTATATGAAAGGATTCAAGCATTCATGAAGCATTGTTAGGGTGGGTGGAGATTCACACAAAAACCAAAGAATATCCAATTCCCATCCTGGGATTTCTGCCACGTTCTGTAATGGGACAGCAAGGATCCCCTGAGTAGAGGGGCAGTGACTAATGAAAGAAGATGGACAATTGATGGGCCCTTGATATTGATGACTGTACTTATAAACCTTTTTCTTGGAAATTGAAACTTAGACTAGTATTATAGGTTGCCCGAGTTATCTCCTGAGAGCCTCCTTATTGCTCAAATGTGGCCTCTCTCTAAGCCAAACTCAACATATAAATACATTGTCTTCCCTCCCCACCCAGTGTGGGACATGGCTCATGGGGATGAGCCTCCCTGGCACCAAGGGATTACTACCAATTTCTAACTCGCATTGCAACTGGAAAAAGACCTGACCAAAAGGGGGAAAAGTTAAAGACAAATGAGTTTATATGTCTGAGGGACTTCAAAGTGAGTCCTGAAGTCATACAAGATGTTATGCTTATGCATGACTCAGCAGGATCTCATTAACTGCCACAGTAAAAATTGCCTCAAACGGCAGGACTCCTGAATGCTCTGGAGACATCCAGACACTACAGGCAAGGCTGACAGCTCAGGAGTTTGGTGCCCTGCAATTTCAAGAAAAATCTTGTCTACCACCAAAATAATTTTCTCTTTTTTGCTAATATTATTTACCTCTTATTCTATTTTTCCTATGCAATGACTGAGGATTCTAGTGCTATATGTCATCAGTAAATTTTTCCAAATGTTTGTTCTATTTTTAAATATAATGTAAATAAGATATAAATTCCTCAGTTGTGTAGAGCAAGCATCTAAATAGCAACTGTAAAAATGTGAAGGAGAATCCTTTCTACCTTGGGATCATGAGACTTCTTTCTCTTGGCAATCTGGTAGTAGAAATGCTATGGAAATGTTTCCCCCTTGGAATAAGGAGATCTTCATGTAGTCTCAGCAATTAATCTTGGTAAAATACTTTCAATTCCTTATTCTTCAGTTTTTTCATCTGTAATATGGTAAGTTTGACAAAAATGCTCTCATAAGTCTTCTGTATAAAATTTTATTGACATATCATTCATACATGTACATACATGAGCACTAAGTATATTGTAAAGTTGTAAACTTTCAGAACAAACATACATATCATCATACAGGGCTCCCATACTTCACCCCACCATGAACAACTTGCATTGTTGTGAAACGTTTCTTAAAACTGTGAAAGAGCATTGTCAAAATATTGCTACTAATTATAGCCCATATAAGCATGAACTATAATTATATGTGTGGACCAGTGTGGCCTGGTCCATATTTTAGCAAGTGGGAATAATGCTGCTATGAACTTCAATATGCAGATATTAGTTCATATTCTGCTTTCAGTTTTTCTGAATATATTCATAGTAAATTGTTTGCTGGAATATATGGCAATTATATCTCAGCTTCTCGATGTATTGCCAGGGTGTCTTTCACAAAGCCTGCACCATTCTACATTTCCACCCACAGTGAAGGACTGTTCTATTTCTCCACATCCTCTCCAGCACTTGTGGTTTTCAGTTGTTTTTTTTTTTTTTTTTTTAATAATGGCCATTCTATAAGGTGTGAAATGGTATACAATTATAATTTCCTATTGCTAATAATGCTGAGAATTTTTTCATGTGCATTTTGGTCCTATCTATTTCTTCTTTGGAAAAATGTCTATTCAAGTGTGTTGTTCTTTTTAAAATTGGGTGGCTTGTCTGTTTATCATTGAGGTATATGATCTCTGTACATAAAATGGATATAAAACCCTTATTAGATATGTGGTTTCCAAATATTTTATCCAATTGAGAAAGCTGACATTTAATGTTCTTGACAATGTTTTTGGAAGAACAAAAGTGTTTAAGTCTGAGGAGGTCCCATTTAACTAATTTATAATTGCTTGGGCTTTGGGTGTAAGGTTTAAGAAACAACTGCCTGCCACAAGATTTTGAAGATGTTTCCCAATGTTTTCTTATAGAAGTTTGTAGTTTGTAATTTTTATATTTAGGTACTTGATACATTCTGAGTTAATTTTTGTATAAGGTTTGAGATAGGGTCCTCTTTATTTCTTTTGGATATGGATATACAGTTCTCCCTGCACCATTTGTTTAAAAGACTTCTGGCCTACCAGGGTAAGATTGACAGCCTTGTCAAAAATCATTTGACCACAAATGTGAGGATGTATTTCTGAACTCTCACTTAGATTTCACTGATCAGCATGCCTATTTTTATGCCAGTACCATGCTCTTTTTGCCACTATAGCTAAGTAATATAATTTAAGGTCTGGAATTGTGAGTCCTCCAACTTTGTTCTTTTTTAAAGACATTTTTGGTTACTCAGCCCTCCTTACTCTTCTATATAAAGTTGGTAATTTGCTTTTCCATTTCTGTGAAAAAAGAAATGTGCTGGGATTTTTATAGGTATTGTGTTGAATCTGTAAATCACTTTGGGTAGAATTGATATTTTTTAATTAGTTTTTTTATTTTTAAAGAAACATTAATTACATAACTGTTACATAAAAACTATACGAATTTAAGGGATTCACATATTCGCTACTCCCTCCCCCTCCCACACTTTCCCCCATTAACAACATCATTATTGTGGTACATATGGTACAATGCATGAACATGTATTGAAGCATTCCTACTAACCATGGACTATAGTTTACATTATAATTTACACTCTGTCCTGCACAATTTTGTAGGTTATGACAAAATATATAATGGCTTCTATCCTTAGAATTGGATAGGGTTAATGATATTTAGTCTTCCAATCTGTGAACACGTAATGTCCTTCCATTTATTTAAGTTCTCTTTGGTTTCTCTTAGCAATGTTTTGTAGTTTTCTGAATATATATCCTTCATGTTCTTGACTATTCTTGTATCCCACTATTGCTAAATTCATATATTTTTTCTCATAGATTTGTTAGGGATTTTTTTTTTTTTGAGGATTTTCTAGATATAGGATTATATCATCACTGAATAGTGAAAGTTTTACTTCTTTATTTCCTATCTTTCTGCATGTCATTAATTTTCTTATCTATTTTCTCTAACTAGAACTTCTAGCACATTATTGAATAACAATGGCGACAGTGGGCCTCCATGTCTTGTTCCTGATCTCAGTGAAAAAGAGTTCAATCCCTGCTGAGTACAATGGTAGCTATGGGTTTTTCATCCCTGCACTTTATCATATTGAGAAGGCTTCCTTCTCTTCCTATCTTTTGGAGAGTTTTTATTAGAAATGATGCTGTATTTTGTTAAATGCTTTTTCTGCATCAATCAAGATGAACATGTGATTTTTCTTCTTTAATTTATTAATGTGGTTTATTACACTAATTTTATTTCTTCTGTTGAACCACCATTGACCATTGCACACCTGGGATAACACCACTTTATCATGATGTAATTTCTTTAATTTGCTTTTGGATTCAGTTTGCAAGTATTTTTGTTGAGGATTTTTGAATTTATATCCATTAGAGAAATTGGTCTGTAATTTTCTTTTTTCGTAGTATCTTTATCTGGTTTTGGTATTAGGGTGATGTTAGCTTCATAAAATGACTATGGTAATGATTTTTCCTATTCAATTTTTTGGTATAGCTTGAGTAAGTTAGGTATTCTTTTTTAACATATAAAATTTATTTTTGGTGTTATTTTTTATTTTTACTGAAATATTTATTTTAAACAAATCAATTTTATTGATACATATTAATAAAGCATGCAATTCATCCAAAGTGTTTACACTTTCAATGCTATCTTGTATAATTATATAGTTGTGTATCATCAATTCAATCAATATTAGAGCATTTTCATTATTCATTATTTCAGTAATAATAAGCAAAAATAACAAACAAACAAGAAAACTTTGCACCTCTCAGTCTCTCTATGCTTCCCCTGCTGTACATAGTTGCTATTTCTGGCTCTTCTTGCATTCATTCATTCATTCATTCATGTGCTAAACTTTGGAAATGAATAAACTACATTTTTAAAGTGTGTTTAGATTACAGAAAAGTTACATCAAAAATAAAAGGGATTCCCATATATACCACCCCCTCTGGCCCCACATCTTCACTTATTAATAACACCTTACAATGGCATGATACATTTGTTACATTTGATAAATACTTATTGAAGCATTTTCACTATGATGGGTAGGCTAATTTGTCAACTTAGCCAGGTAATGATACCCAGTTGTTTGGTAAAGCAAGCACTGAACTAATTATAATAGAAGAGCATTTCATGGCCTTTAATTATCAGTGAGCTGGTTGCATGGATGCCTGGTTACATCTACAATCAACTGAGGAGATTGACATCAGCAAATGTGGTGTCTCATCCAATCTGTTAAAGGGAAATGATTTCAGCATCATGTGAGAGAATTCCCCTCTCTACCTCAGAGAACCAGCATTTCTTGGGTCCTCA
>JAQZBX010101580.1:0-11267 GCA_029593785.1 Cabassous unicinctus
GTAATTTCTGAGTAATATTTAGGTAATCTAAGCACCTCTAAAAATATATATATATATATGTATATATATATAACATCTATGTAAACAAATGCACATATATGCATATGTATTTATATATCATTTTACAAATATTGGTATGTATTGTGAAAAATTTGATTTTTACCCACAATAAAAAAAATAGTAATAAAAGAAAAAAAAACATGCTCTTAGGTGTACAGTTTGATTGCAACTTGGATGAGCCAGGGAAAACTCAAATGAAAGTAAAAAAAATATTATTGGAGAAGAGTGGAAATTTTAGAAACAATATTGTTTTTAGCACATGGAAATAGAATATGTGCCTGATGCACTGGGTGATCTAAGGAAATTTCTACATTAAGTGTTGAAGGTGTTTCTCAGCTTATTCCATTTATCTTTAGTAAAATTTGAGGAAAGAGAGTCATGCTAAAGAAAGAGCTACTAAATATTAATGAATCAGGACTTGATGAATTTGAAAATAAAATTGTTTCTCATTCACAAAAAAAAATAGTTTTGCATTTAAATCTATTTTGTAAAATATTGGTATAGCTGTTCCTGCCCTTTTTTGGTTATTGTTGATTGAAAGATTCTTTTCCAACCGTTCAATTTCAGCTTCCTTGCATCCCTGGGTTTTAGGTGGGTTTCTTGTAGACATCATACAAATGGGTCCTATTTCCTTATCAATTCTGCCAATCTGTGTCCTTTGGTTGGTGAGCTTAATCCATTAACATTCAATGTTATTACTGTCAAAGAATTACTTGCATTAGCCATATTTTATTTAGGTTTATGTATGCCATATTTTATTTTTCTCTTTTTTATCTTTTTAGTTGTTTTTTCATTCTCTTCCAACTCTCTCTCTTGTTTTTTCCTTTCAACCTGCAGAACTCTTTAGTATTTCTTGAAATGTGGGTTTCTTATTGACATACTCTCTTAATTTCTGTTTATCTATGACTATTTTGAACTCTCCTTCTGTTTTGAATGCCATCTTTGCTGGATAGGGAATTCTAGGCTGGAAGTTTTTATCTTTTAGCACCTTAATATTGTCATACCACTGCTTTCTTGCCCCATGTTTTCATTTGAGAAATCAGCATTTAATCTTATTGAGATTCCCTTGTACGTGATGTTTCTCTTTTCTCTTGCTGCTTTCAATATTCTCACTTTGTCTTGAGCACTGGACAACTTGACAGCTATATGCCTTGGAGTAGGTCTGTTAGGATTTATACTGTTTGGGGTGTGCTGCACTTCCTGGACATGTACATCCATGTCCTTCAATAGTGATGGGAAGTTTTCAGCCATTATTTTCTCCAACACACCTTCTGTCCCCTTTCCCTTCTCTTCTCCCTCTCGGGTTCTTATAATGCATATGTTTGTGCATTTCATGTTGTCATTCAGACCCCTGAGTCCCTGCTGAATTTTTTCTATCTTTTTATCTATCTGTTCCTCTCCCTGTTTGATTTCAGCTGTACTGTCTTCCACATTGGAGATTCTTCTGCATGTTCAAATTTGTTGTTAAGTGCTTCTATTGCATTTTTGATTACTGGTATTGTGCCATTCATCATCATCATATGTGTTATCTTTTTATGTATGTTTATAATTTCTTCAATGTTTCTTCCCAGTGTTTTAATATCCTTAATCTCTTCCTTCACTTCATTATGCTGATTCATGATATTTGTTTGGACATCTCTGATTAGTTTTTCCATATTCCACCACTTTTCCCTCCAGCAGTTTAGATTTCCTGCACTTACCAGAGTCCTGCTGATCAGCCACCTGTCTCTTCCTCCTTTCTGATGTAATTCCTATCTTTACCTAGGTTGCTGGACATGATAGCCTGCCTGAGGAGAACCCCCTCCCCTCACTCTGTCCAGTTGAGTTCCTTTCCAATATTCAAGGGGTGCCCAACTGTATAAACTCACTGTAAAGAAATCACTATCCACCTTCCCACAACCCCTTCCTCACAGGGAATCAGCCATCACACTCTTGTTTGGAGGAGGGAGCCATCGGTTCCACCTAGGCTATCCACCTTGAGAGTGGTGTATGTGTGCTGCTTCCAGCCACTGATGTGAGCAACCCATGATTTCCCCCTGGCTTCCTTATCTGTCCAGTACCCTCCTAGATGACTCAGAGCACCTACCCATTCCATATATATCCAAAGGAGCTGGCAGAGAGGAAAATATCTGGTCTCCTCTCAGTTAAATACAATTTGCCAGGAGTTTTATTCTCAGGGTTGGGGTTGAGGACAACTTCCTGGTAGCTCAGAGGTTTAATAACTCTCAATTACTTGTTTTGGTTTTTTCATCTCCTTGACCCACACTCTCCTGGTAGCTGTGAAGCAGTGTCCTTATTTGCTGTACTCCAAAGCAGGTCTCCAGGTTAGCCTCTGGCTCTTTCTCCATTATTTTAGTGAGACGTGAACCTTATCTGCCTAACCCATTGGCCATGTTCCCATGATCCCCTATTATTCCTTTCTTTCCGGTTGCTTTGGGATTGGTTGGTTGTTCTTTTTCTAGTTTCTCTGGTTCTTCTGTTAGGTCTTTGATTTTAGCTATTTTTAAAATACATTTTTTATTTCTTTTAAAGATTCTTAGAGTACATAAATGTTACATAAAAACATAGGGTTTCCCATATGTCCTGCTCCCTACACTTCCCACATTTTCCTAAATTAACATCCTTCATTAGTGTGGTACATTCATTACAATTGATGAAAACATTTTTGAGCATTGCCACTAAGCATGGATTATAGTTTACATTGTAGTTTACACTCTCTTCTGCGCAATTTTGTAGGTTATGGCAAGATATGTAATACCCTGCATCTGTCATTGTAATGTCATTCAAGGAAATTCAAAGTCCTGGAAATGTTTTTTCCTTTTTTAATATTTGCATTTAGAGCTATAAATTTCCCTCTCAGTACTGCCTTCACTATATCCCATAACTTTTGATAACTTGTGCTCTAGTTTTCATTCATCTCAATATATTTACTCATTTCTCTTGCAATTTCTTCTTTGACCCACTGACTGTTTAGGAATATGTTATTTAGACTCCATGTATTTGCAAATTTTCCACTTCCCACCTATTATTGATTTCCAACTTCATTTCATTTTGATCATAGAAGGTGGTTTGTATAATTTCAGTTTTCTTAAATTTGTTGAGAGCTGTGTTGTGGCCCAATATGTGGTCTCTCCTGAAGAAAGATTCATAGGCACTTGAGAAGAATGTATAATCTGTTGATATGGGGTGCAATATTCTGTATATGTCAAGTTCAGCTCATATAACTCATTGTTTAAATTCTCTGTATATTTGTTGATATTCTATCTAGTTGTTCTATCTATTGATGTCAGTGATGCGTTGAATTCTCCAACTATTAATGAAGAGATTTCTCCTTTCAGTTTTGTCAGATTTTACCTCGTATATTTTGGGGCACCCCTGTTAGATGCATAGAAATTTATGACTGATACTCCTCCCTGGTGGATTGTCTTTGATTAACTTCTGCATCTCTTATCACTTTTTTGCATTTAAATTCTCTTTTGTCTGACACCAGTATACCAACCCTTCTCTCTTTTGGATATGATTTGCATGAAATATCTTTTTCCAACCTTTCTCTTTCAGTCAATTTGCATCATTGTGTCTGAAGTGAATCTCCTAAAGACAACATATCAATGGCTTATGTTTTCTTATCCTTTCTGTTAGCCTATGTCTTTTGATAGGGAAGTTTAGTCTGTTAACATTCAACATTATTCCTGTACAGGCATTAATTACTTCAGCCTTTATGTTCTTTTGCTTTCATATGTCATCTCTTATTTTAGTCCTCTTCTTATCTGTTTGGTTACCCTATCTGGTACACTTTTCTCCTACACTCTCGTCCAAGCCTTTTTTTCCTTTTCTGGGTGCAGAAATCCCTTTAGTGTTTCTGGCAGAGCTGCATTCTTATTTATTAACTCTTAGTTTCTATCTATATATTTTAAACTCACCACCATATTTGAAGGTCAGCTTTTCTAGGAAATGAATTCTTGGCTGGCAGTTTTTCTCTTTCAGTACCTTAATTATATCATACCACTGTCTTTTTACCTCCATGGTTTTTGAAGAGAAATCCACACCATCTTATTGGACATCCCTTGTATGTGATGTTTCAATTTCACTTGCTGTTTTCAGAATTTTTTCTTTGTCTTTGGCATTTGGCATTCTGGATATTATGTGTCTTAAGGCAAGTTTATTTGGATTTAGTCTAATTGACATATGCTGTGCTTTCCAGACACATATATTCATGTATTTCATGAGAGTTGGGAATTTTTTGGTCATTATTTCCTCGATAATTCTCATTCTGGTCCTTTTCCTTCTCTTCTACTTCTGGAACTCCCATAACACATATGTTACTGTGTTTCATGCTATCATTAATTCCTTGAGTTCCTGCTCAATTTTTTCCATTATTTTCTATGTCGTCTCTTCAATTTCAATTCTTCTTTCCTCCACACTTCAAATTCTTTCTTCTTTGATTTCAAATCTGTTGCTGTGTGCCTCTGTTGTATTTTTAATCTCACTTATTTTGCCCTTCCTTCTCATAGCTCTGTAATATTTATATAAAAGTTTTCAAATTTTTCTTTGCGTTTTCTTAATGTCTTTTATTTCTTTAGCCATGCTGTCCTTCATCTCCATGATTTGCTTTAGGAGATTTGTATGAACTTCATTGATTAGCTGTTTCAAGTCCCGTGTCTTGTTTGGAAGTTTGGTTTATTCCTTTGCTTGCATCATATCTTCCTTTCTCCTAGTATGGCTTCTAATATTTTGCTGATATCCAGGCATCTGATGCTGCACTTACTCTGATGTTCAGTGTCTCTCTCTTGCCCAGGTATTTACTGTTAAGAAGCTGTGTGCTACTGCTGTTCTGTGACTCTTGGATCAACTTGTTCAGGATATTTAGGATTGTCCCAGTATATTTTCTGAAACCAGGGCTAAGGAACCAGTAATGGAGTGTAAGCCAGTATCCAAGGTCCTTGGAGAGGGTGGCAGTAAAGGAAACCTGCTTGCCACTCTTATTTATTTCCTATTATTTTTTCCTTTTCATGCCCTTTTGTGATCTGGCCAACAAATGGTACTTTTTCACAGACCTCTCAGCTCAGACTACAGGTGGCAGTGGGGTTGCATTCTGTGTAACTCTGCAGGTGGGCAGGTGGTGCAGAAGAAATGTTCTCTTGGCTGGCCATGTCTCAATAACAAACTCAGAAGCTATTCTCATCGCTAGACAGGCCCCACCCTCTCTCCCTCTGTCCCCTCAACAAAAAGCCTGGGGCAGCAAAAAGGGTGCTTAAAAAGGCAAATTATCTTTAGCTCCCTGCTGGTTCTCAGTGCAAACAATGAAATGTCCCACCAGGGCTGAAAGTAACAGACCAAGTTCACTAACCAAAATCTGAATTTGCTGTAGGCTGTATTCCTCCCTCTCCCCTTTCTTGGGGAAGAGGACCCCTGCAACTCACTCAATCCATAGCCACTACTATCAACAGCCACTGCCGTCTGCCGACTTCTGTTTTCTCTAAAGTTGGAGAGAGGGGTTCCTGTTGCTGCTCTTGCAGCTTTACTCCTGGGAATTTTTTCAGCCAAGTGAGTTTCCTTTCCTTCACCCCTCTCTATTCTAGGTCATATCTAGCCTTCCCTGCTCCTGAGCCACAGAGCAGTCCTGTAGGCAGTGTCCTCCTGTCCTCTAGCTATTTTTTCTGGGAGAATGTGATCTTTTTGTCTGTCTTTTTCTCCATCTTCCTGGAAGTCACAGAATTGCTTTCTTAATTATCATTTAGGAATGTTCACTGTAGGTTTATAGATACACAACTGAATTCTGATTTTGATGCCATCTCCCAGACCCATTCACCAGCACCAGAAATCAAAAACAGCTCACAGCAGCTCATTGGGCTTTCTGGTCTGGAACCCACAGAGTCTCAAAGGGAAAGACTGTGCACTTGCAATTTCTGCAGCATGGCTCTATGGCTTCTCCTCTATTCACAACATCATCAGCAGGGATGGAACCCTCAAAAGAAACAAATTCTTAGCCTGAATTCAGAGAGAGTTCTGTCGATGTAGGGCAGTTCCCACAGGTAGGTTATCAGATATATTTTCCCTGTAGTACAGGAATTGTTAACAAGAGTTCCCTGAGTTCGAATTGAAATTCAAAATAACATTACTCTTGTGGGGATATGTTGGTGCAGGTGTGATATATTTATTAAATAATATACAGAATAGTGTGGACTTATAAGGGGCCTGTGGTTTTCACCAGACTGGCAAAGGGTTCCAAGGAATAAAAAAAGGATAAGAACCCCTGCTGTAGTGGGACCCTAGCCTCTAGCTCCAGCAACAGTAAGGACCAACAGGGAGACAACAGGGTTCCCCTGAAGAAGCTCCCAGCACCTTCATATCATACAAAATCATTACCACCAAAATCACTAAGGAGTTTCTGCTTTAACAGTATTCCATGAGATGTGGGGGCATCAAGATTATGGCCACTGGCCATCACTATTAGATGTGAAGAAGAACAGGGCAAGGGAAGAGGGCCTCAGGAGAAACATACCAGTCCAATCTCTGGAATTCCACCTGCACAGTGTACAGATGGCCACCTGGCAGCAAAGCCCTTAGTGCCCCTCCTCTAGTCTCCCAGTCAGATCTTAGGAGCACTTTAAGGTGAAGTTCATTTCTTAGTTTGGTAGTAATAGTTTTAAAGGCCCTGGAGATCCCAGATATCCTTTTTACTTCACCCCATGGTGTACCCAATGCACCACATGCACTGCAACCTGTAACATTTGATCAGGCCCCACTCACAATCAAGTGTATAGTGCACCTCTACAGTTCTCCTGCATCATCTCTTGGTAATCAACCTAGTTCATGATTTTCATCCTCTACTTCAAGTTCCATGAATGTGGCTGGGCTTCCTGGAGATCCTGAACATCTCACCTTGGTATTTCCTCTCCCAATTGTCTTGCTTCCTGCTGGCACACCCCAAGCATGCATTACTGCAGATAAACTTAATGAACTGCTTCATGGCCCCTTGCTGGCCCTGGATGTTGCCAAAAGGGGAGACTGGCCTCATCCCAGAGGAAAAGTCTGCTCCTTGCTAATCACTTGGTGTTGCCCCATTTGGTCAGAGTTTCCCTTGAAAACAGCTTGATGTGAATTGGTTCCATCAGAGTCTCCATCCCCACTGCATCTCATGCATCCAGAGTGTGTGGCCAAAGGGACAAGCAGGGAGCTTGTGCTGGGCTGGGATCACTCCCAGTGACATTCTTCAGGTCCAGCACTGAGGCCAGGCTAGGCTACACCAAGGCCACCAGGAACTGTTTCTGCAAGGACCTGGGACTATGTGGCTCAAGCCAAAGTCTGGGAGGATCCTGACTCTGGTGCACTTTGGCTTTCTCTGACCTTCCAAATGAAAGACTGGCTAAGGCTGCTCTTCTCCAGAAGAGGAGTATTGCATGGTTGAACAGGGCTGGTGGACAGGTGGACAGGTTGTTCCTTGAAGGGACCTGGGTGAGCTTCTCCCTCTCCTTGCTTGGCAGGGGCTGGGCAGGAATGGTGTCCATGCTCTAGTCCTTCCTCCCTGAACTCTGGTCCTTCTCATGACACTGAATTTCTTTTATTCCTTTATGTTGTTGGATAAGGAATCAGAAGTGGAACTGTTGGTTCACTGTATCTTTAGAGCACGGTCTTGGCAGGCACACCGTGTTGTTCTATGTGGTGTGGGGAAGGACTGCAGCTGTGTTTCTGATCAGGTGAGGCCTGTGGCTCCAGGGCAGTGGTGGAGGACCCTTGTGTCCATCTTTTGTGGCCCAGAAACAGATTAGTTATCATGACTTCATCATGTTTTCTCATGAGTACTTCCTTTACCTCTTCTATGCTTTATCCAATGGACATCAGCAATGCTGTCTGGTGAAGAACCTGCTAATAGGGCTTCAGTTCTTGATGTTCATAACCCACACTTACCCAGAAATTGCTCATTATATGCTGTAGTTTTCTCTTACAAGTGTCTGATTTTTACAATTTTTGATAAGATTTACATAGTCCATGGATTCTCTGCAGGTTCTGGAAGCTCAGTGAAGATGAAAAGTAGATCACTGCTCACAATGATGTAGAGAATCACTCTCAGGCTCCAGACATCAACAGCATGCCCATATTGGAGACTGCCACACAAGGTTTCCAGCTTCTTATCACTGATAAATTTGTTGTTTAAGGCAAAATAATCAAGGTTGATATTCCCACCAGCATCCAGCAGCAGGTTTTCTGTCTTTAAGCCTGTGGGTAATACACTTGTGTGTGTGCGTGTGTGTATACCAAATATTTATTTATTAGAGAAGTTGTGAACTTACAAAACAATCATTAACAATGTGCAGAATTCCCATACAACACCCTTCCACCAACATCTTTCTTTGTTGTGGAACATTGTTATAGATTATGAAAGAATACAATCAGACTATTACCACTAACTATGGTCCATAGTGTACATTTGATATATTTTTCCACACCCTCCTTTTATCCACATCATGTATTAGTTTTCTACATTTGTTATGCTTCATGAGAGAACATTCTCATATTTGTACTATTAATCACGGTCCATCTTCCACCACATGGTTCACTGTGATATCCAGTTCCAGGCCTTGCATAATCTAGCCAAAGTGTACACTAAGTGGCTCTAACTTTCATCACAGAGTTGTGCAGTCATCACCTCAGTAAATTTTCCCCCTCAGCTGACATTTGTTTTATTTAGAAAGTCTACAAGAATTTACCAAAGGGGAAAAAAAGCTACCAAAAGAGGAAGTTTAGCATGGTTGCAGGATACAAGATCAAAATAAAATATCAATTATATTTCTACACACTAACAAATAGAATACAAACAAGAAATTCATAAATCAATTGAATTCACAATAGCATCAAATAACAGAAATTACTTTAATAAAAAGGTGTGAAACTTGTACACTGTAAAATACATCATTGAGATAAATCAAATATCTCCAAATAAATGGAGTGGTATATTATGTTCACTGATAGGAAGAGTAAATATTGATAATAAGACAATTATTCCTAAACTGACCTAAAGATTCAACACAATCCCCATGAAATTCCCTCATTCTTATTTTATAAATTGATAAGCTGATAATACATGTTTGGAAACACAATGTCCTCAAATATCCACAACACTATTTGAAAGGAAAAAAAGCAGAATTGGAGGATTACCTGATTTCAAATGTTACAATGCAGTTATAATAATTTTAAAATGTAGTACTGGCATAAGGATAGACACACAGACCAATGGAAAAGACCAGAAAGTCCAGAAATACACCCTCTTTTACATGGCCAATTGATTTGAGACAAAAGTGCTAAAGAATTCAATAAAGGAAAGATAGTCTTTCCAAACAACACTGGAGGAACAATTAGATATCTACAAGAAAAAATACATATGTACCTATATACACATATACATGCATCCATACATAATATTCAGAAATAAATGAATAAATAAAATGAATTTAGATCCTTACATCACATCATGCAAAAATATCAACCCAAAATGGACAACAGAACAGTGTGTAATAATTAGAACTATACGATTATCAGGGGGAATTATAGGAAAAGCTTTTGTGACTTAGGTGAGGCAAAGATTTATTTTGTATGACATAAATATGAGATTCATGAAAGATGATATCTGTAAGGTTGACTTCATCAAAATTAAAAATTGACATCATATAGAGGCTCAACTAGGGATAGAGTCAGATTATTTGTAGAGTTAAGATCCCAAAGAACTTTGTGTTTATATGGGTTATAGCTAAATATGTTTCCCTTATCACAAACTAAAACCTAGACTACTTCAGTGGCTTCTACTTTTTTATTTTGAAAACCAGTAATAGTTTATGATTTTGAAAGTGTTCTTAAGTTTGACATTGAAAATATCCAATTCCTTTTTCTGTAAATCTACATGATTGGAATAAAAGAGATGGAACAATTAAAGTGATATCATGGCTCTATATGAAAATATTCTGTTGCTTAAAGCATAATAAGGAATATTATTAGAATTTAAAATGCTGAGGGGAAGATTATTCATATTTTCATTTCTTATTTACAGGATTCCCAGTTTCTTTGTAGTATGTTTATGCCTTCCAAAAGCTAAAAATCTCACTATCTATTTTTTTCCTATCTTTAAATGTGAAGAGTGAAGCTGTGCATAAATAAACCAAGTCTACACTTTATTCTTTAAGTCAACAATCTGTGAGCCCTGTGTCTCTCATATTCAGTATGGCAGTGGTGTCTGGGAGGTGGACATAGCAATGATACCTCATGTAAGGGAACAAAGAAGTCCCTACATGATTTTTTAAAACTTCTTTGAAATATAGCATAGCTATGCCATTTAGTTTGTGCATCTTAAATCTTTCATATGCTTCAATTTTTCCATTATTCCTTTCATATTGATTTGATTTTTTGTGTGTGTGAACAATTTTTATCCCTTCTCATTTCTTTCTGTGTAAATTTTTCAGATGTTTGTTTTGTGTTTATATGGGGTTAAATTTATCATCTTAAGTCTATAACAATCAAGTTTGATTTGATAACAACTTAACTTCAACTATGTCAGGTTCTTGAGGGAAACAGATCTGACAGGAGATACCTGTAAATATGAGATTTTATAAAATTGTCTCACATGACCATATGCATAAAGAAGTCTAAAATCAATGAAATAGTTCCACAGGAGAAGCTGTCTGTCTGAAGAAGAGATGGTAATTCTCTCACTGACTGCTGAAATCATTTCTCCCTTGAAGGCCTTCAACCGATTGGATGAGACATCTGTCATTGCTGAAGGCAATCTCCTCAGCTGGTTGTAGATGTAGTCATTCATAGATGCTGTATTAGTCAGCCAAAATGTGCTGATGCAAAATACCAGTAATCTGTTTGCTTTTATAAAGGGTATTTATTTGGGGTAGAGTCCACAGTTGCAAGGCCATAAAGCATAGGCTACTTCCCCCACCAAAGTCTATTGTCACGTGTTGGAGCAAGATGGCTGCTGATGTCTGTGAGGGTTCAGGCTTCCTGGGTTCCTCTCTTCCCAGGGCTTGCTTGTCTCCAGGCTCAGCTCCTTTGCTAGCTCCTGAAGGTCAGCTGACTATGATGCTCTCAAATCTTTGCCTCTCTCCACAAGGCCAGCTGTATACTATCAGGTGAATGGCTATCTCTCTCCCCAGGGCTTCTGCCATGTCTAAGAGCCATCTCTATTCCTCTGTGTTCTTCTGTGTGTTCAC
>JAQZBX010101581.1:0-11248 GCA_029593785.1 Cabassous unicinctus
AAAAAAAAAACAGAAAATAATAAGTGTTGGTGGAGATGTGGAGAAATAGGAAAATATAAATTGCTGGCTGCATTATAAAATGGTGCAGCCACTATGAAAATCAATTTGGTGGTTCCTCAGAAAGTTGAAAATGGAATTACCATATAACCCAGTAATCCTACTTCTTGGCATATGTCCAAAATAACTGAAAGCAGGAACTCAAATAGATATCTGTACAACAAAGTTTATAGCAGCATAAGTCACAATAGTCAAAAACGGTGGCTGCAACACAAGGGTCCATCAACAGATAAATGGATAAACAAAATGTGAGATATACACTCAATGGAATATTATTCAGCCATAAAAAGGAAAGAAGTTCTGAAGTGTGCTGAACATGGATGAACTCATGGATGGCATCATGTTGAGTGTAATAAGCCACACAAAAAGACAAATACTTTATGATCTCACTTATATGAAAAAAGCAAACTTCTTAGAGACAGATAGTAGATTATAGCTTACCAGAGGCCAGGGATGTGGGGGCAAGAGGGAGTTATTGCAAAATGGGTACAGACTTTCTGCCTGAGGTGATGAAAAAGTTGGGCTAACTGGGCATCTGTGATGGCAGCACAATAGGGTGAATGTAATTAATACTACCAGGTTGTACTCCTGAAAGTGGTTAAAAATGGGAAGTTTTTAGTTGTGTATATGTTACTACAATTTAAAAAACAGGCATTCAAGGGATTTTTTTTCCTTTTAAGATGCTTTTTCCAAGAGATAGAAATTCATAATGGAAGAGAGAGGAGCAACTGCAGGAGGATATCCTTCAATAGCAAAAGGGGATGAGAACCACAGCCCAAATGGAGATGACAGTGGAATTATTTGTCCCTGTCCTCTTCTTAGTCAACATCTTATAAGCACTTGACAACTGATCATACTGACTTCTTGAGAAACCTTCCTCTCTTAGCTTCTAAGCCTCCACCATTCTTGATTTGCCTCCTACCTCTCATGCCATGCTTTTGCAGTGTCTTTCTCATCCAACATGTAAACACTGGATTTCAAACTAGGCGATCTTGTCTATATTGTCTACACTCACTGGTGTTTCACTGAATCCCATTCCCTTAAGTACAACTATATGCTCCAAACTCCCAAATAAAATTTTCAGTCCTAAAGTTTCTCCTGAGTTTCAGAGTCCGAATGCTACTCCAATATGCACTTGGGTGTCTAATTGGCTTCTCTAGTTTACATTGTCCAACTCTTTAGTCCCTCTTGCCTCCTATTTCCATAAAATCAGTTTCTTCCTCATTCTTCCCCATCTCAGGAAATGGCACCATTATTCACCCAGTTGTTCTGTCCAAAAGTCTAAGAATTACTACCCTTGATTTCTTTTTTTCTTCTCTCATATCCAATCAGCCAGCTCAACTTCCTTGTTCCATCTCCAGTAAAACTATTTAAGCCATCATTTTCTTCCCATCCTCTGCTATTACCTTAGTCTCAACCATCATCACTTTTCCCCTGAGCCTACAGAATGACTTCCTATCTGGTTTCCCTGTCTTCATCCTTTCTCTGCCCAACTTGGAAACTGTTCTCCACAACATTCATTTAAATCATAGACTATATAAGGTCACTCCCATTCTTGAAACATTCATCATTTCCAATTGCTCTTAGAATACAATTCAAACTCTCCATCATAGCCCACATGACTTCTACCTTCTTTTCCAAGCATATCAGATTTTTCTCTCTCCCTCTCACTATGCTCCATACACATTTGTCTTCCTTCGGTTCTTCAAATGTTCAAACTCATTCTGTCCTTCGGTCCTTTAAAAATGCTGATGAGAACTTATCATTGATGTGGAGGCAGTGGCCACCAGAGGTTCTGAGGGAAGGAGAGGGGAAAAAAGGTGTAATATGGGGGCATTTTCAGGACATTGGAATTGTCCTGCATGACGTTGCAAAGACGGATACAGGCCATTATATACTTTGTCACAACTTACAATATTGTGTGGGAGAGGGTGTAAACTATAATGTAAACTATAATCCACAGTTAGTGGCAATGCTTCAATATGTGTTCATCAATTGTAACAAATGTACCACAGTAATGAAAGATGTTGTTAATGTGGGAAAGTATGGAAAGGGTAGGGAGTGGGGCATATGGGAATCCCCTATACTTTTTATGTAACATTTATGTAATCTAAAGTATCTTTAAAAAAAAAAACTTTTAATGTATTAATTAAAAAAACAGAAAATGCTGATGCCTCTTCTGCTCTTTACAGCCATCTACTTCTCATTCACCAGGATTCAGCTCAAATTAATCTCCTTAGAAATCCTTTTCACAATCATTCTATTTTATCCTCTGATCACATGAACTTGTTGTTCACCTAGCTTGTTTAGTTCATAGCATCTGCCATAATCAGTGGCTATCTTGCTGATCTATTACTTTACCTATTATTATCTTTCCCCTCTTACCCTCTTGGTCCCTGCTCTTCCAACAACATCCAGAAGGATGCCTGGGACAATATGATATTCAATAAGTGTTTACTGAGAATGAGTTAATAAACAAATGAACAAGCTTGCTAAATAATTTATTCTTGGAAAACTCATGATTGATCATCACTTCCTACTAATTGCTCAAACCAACTATTCAATACCCAGTTTATCATAACAATAATCCATGTCAAGCTCACCAATCTAAAAATTCCAGTACCTACTCTTCATCTTTTAGAATATCAAGATGACATTTATTCATAATTTTATTTCCATCCTTCTCTATTTCTCATAAAACGAAGAAAAACAGAAAATTGGTATTTGCTATGAGGCCTCTTCTTAAAGTCCTTTCAGCACCCTAGGGTATACTTCATCTGGACCTGGAGACCTGACTTACTGAAAGAAAATAGATCTTCCCCACATCTCCTCAACTTCCTGAGGCTTCAATTTCTCCTTAACACTGTATGTTCTGCCCTTTCCAATGTTAAGATTTCTTCCCTTATTGTAAAATGAAAGTTCAACTGGAATTGAGTCACTCTGCCTCTAACTCATTTTATTAAAATGAGTTATTACATAATCATTACATTATTATTACATAATCTTCTGCAGAACCATTGTCTTCCCTCCTTGCTCTTTAAAACCGTTCAAAAGTTTAAAATTTCTTTAGCACTTAAGTGAACCTTAGCCTATTCTGAGCATTAGCTACTCCAAAAGAAAACTCTTGTACCTTTCCTTGGTCATAAGCTTTTCCTCCCATTTTTCACATATATCTTTTAGATTTGTACCAAAGGTCTCCTGGTTTGGTTACAATGACTTTTATAGGTTGTCTGTCATTTTTTCTCTTTGTATTTATTCAGAAATTTAAAGTAAGAAATATTTATCCCATAGAAACTCTTATCCCTCATAAAGAACAGTTTTCTTTTAGAATTATTGTACTTATCTTTCCTATGAATTTTTTTAAATTTTTCCCTAAGCTCCAGGAAACAGTTTCGATAGTCTAACATTCCCTTGTCTTTTTCCAGAGCACAAGTGCCACCTCAAGGGAAGTTAATATTCTATTGCTGGCACACCTATCCCAAGCAAAAATGATATTCTCAGAACCAAGCATATATTATAATGAGACCCACATTGTTTGTCCAGTCAAGTAAATTAGACAGTAGACATCTAGTGTTATTGGAGGTTAGCATTTAGAGAGAGAAAACAGGGCAGAAAAGAGAAAATCTTTTCTTTCAACCTTGCCAGGAAGCTGGGAATCCATGCTAGCATCTAGAGCCCATGAGCTGTAAACATAAATTCAGCTGGAAAAAGAGAGTACTCAAGAGAGTAATTGTGACAGTGTTTCCCACACCCAAAGAGGAGAAAACCATCTTGCCTCCTCTTTTAATGAATATAAATAATCCATCTTATTAAATATTGTAGAAATTTTTAATCGTGGCATCAGTAAGATTCAGGACTTAACTAAGGCTCCTTTTATCCTTTAGCATCTACGCTATATATGGACAGCTTTTATTTATTTATGTTTATTATTTATTTTTGAAAGATACTTAGATTACATAAATTGTTACATGAAAAAATATAAGGGATTCTCATATGCCCCACTCCCCAGACATCCCACTTTTCCCACATTAACAACTTCTTTCATTAGTGTAGTACTTTCATTGCAGCTGATGAACATATTTTGGAGCATTGCCCCTAAGTATGGACTATAGTTTACACTGTAGTTTACACTCTCTCCCACTGAATTCTGTAGGCTATGGCAGAATATATAATGGCCTGTATTGTCACCGCAATGTCATCCAGGTCAATTCCAAGTCCTGAAAATGCCCCTGTATTACACCTCTTTTTCCCTCTCCCTGACTTTAGCACCTCCAGTGGCCACTGTCTCCACATCAATGATAAAATTTCTTCCATTGCTAGAATCACAATAAGTCTATAGTAGAATAACAGTAAGTCCACTCTAGTCCATATTTTATTCCCCAATCCTGAGGATTCTGGGATGGGGATGCCCACCCCACCTCGAATTGAGAGGGGCCTTCGATCCCATATGGTTGATGGATGGGACTCTCTTGCTTGCAGTTGTAGACTTTCTAGGTTCCTTGGTGTGGAGATTGGACAACTTAATTTAAAAGCTTCCTAGAACACCAGTGACTTCTACTCCCTTTTGTGAGCAGGACACCTTTCACTTTCTTCCGAGCAAATGTCATGGTCTTGTATTTCCCATAGTCTCAATCTCCTGGTCTTCTGTCTCTCACACCCCTAGAAAGAATCCTGCCCCAAAGAGACAGGTGTTAATACTTTCTGGTCTATTAATCCTCACCCAAAGTAGAACTCTATCCCTGGTATCCACATTTGTCTTCACTAGAAAATCAACTCAAAATTCTAAATGAAATAGTTATTGATATTTTCAAATCTTGTGACGCCATAAGATTTGCTATGTCAGTCATCTGGTATGTTTTTCCCAAAAATTCTTTATTACATGAGTTGTTGGATTTCCAAGCTTTCATAACCTGCACTAACTCCTTAGCAGCAAAAACTCATCTTTCTGCCACCTCATTCCCTGTAGTAATGCAACATGTCTCCACTCTTCCACTTCCTTCTATAGTTCTATTCCTTTTAAGGACCAAATGAATTTTGAAAATTTCAACCTGGCCCTTAAATTCATTATGTTACCTCTATACCACAAGAGGTACAATGTATCTCCCTTTTCAATTGCTTTCAAGTCCATAAATTGGTTTTGTTAACTCTAGATTATTTCTTATAGAGTCCTCCACAGTGAGAGAGATGAAGTCATTAGGTCCAGGGTCTGCTACAAGCATTCACTGTTCAAATAAATTCTGTACTCCTTCAACTCTCTGAGTTGGGCTATTCCAAACAGAAACAAGACTTCCATCAGTCCAACATATAATCCAGGGCTTTATTTGTCAATTTTGGTCCTGCTTGACTCACTTTTAATGTGCCTCATAATCACTGCACATCCTCACAGAGTCAAAAGCTCATAAACTTACTGGCCATGTTTCCCCCATGGGACTTGCCAAGTGCGTGCTCCTCTGTTTACAATAACTGGTTACCTTGGAACTCATCTAATAATATCCAAGGTGATCAGTGGTGAAATTTCCAAGTTAGCTACCTCCAGCCTGTCCAAGTTTTCTGTAATCACTCATTCAGCCTTTCTAGTTATCAAGGGGAGACTCCCCAAATCCTCTTGATATTGACTCCCTATCTGCAACTGTCACAAGGCATTTCTCAATTGTTTCACTGTCCTGGGCATACTCTGAGGATGTCTATTGAATTTTGTCTCTGAGAGCTCCCCTCTTAACATTGATTTTAGGTCTCAGTCACTAACAACAACTAAAATAAACCCTCAGGAGCGGATGTGGCTCAAAACCTCTTTTTAGATGGAGCCAAGAATGGGTGTAATTTCTTAACTAGTTAAAGGTAATGTTATCCTTCCCTTTACTTCCACCTTTCCATTGTGCCTATTATGACTGCTGGACCTATAACTATTTTTTAAATGACTCTATTTCTCTTTTGACTACCTAAACAAATATGACTCCTTGAGTCAGTGCATTCCTGACATGGTTCAGCTATCCTTTTTAGGTCTTAGTTTAGAATTATCCCAGAGTTTTCCATGTCTGCCTGAACCTAAGAAAATAACCTAGACTCTATATAATAAAGGCAAGTATTCTTCTTCATAGGTTTTTTATATATATCACCCACAAGTCTTGGTCCCTAGAATAACCAAGTCTACGTAAAATGGTTTCATAAACTTTACACCCAAAATATGAGCAACAAAAGAAAAAATGAATGAGTTCTCCTCAAAATTAAAAACTTTTGTGCTTCAAAGGAGTTTGTCAAGAAAATGAAAATACAGCCTACTCAAAGGGAGAAAATATACGGGAACCACTTATCTGATAAGGGCCTAATAGCTAGCATATATAAAGAAATTCTACATCTTAAAAAGAAAAAGACAAACAATCCATTTTTAAAATAGGCAAAAGATTTGAATAAACACTTTTCCAAATGAAATGCAAATGGCTAAAAAGCACATGAAAAGATGTTCAACTTCACTAGTTATTAGGTAAACGCAAATCAAAATTTCTATGAGATGTCATCTTACACCTATTAGACTGATAGCTATTTAAAAAAAAAAAATGAGGACTACAAGTGTTGGAGAGGATATGGAGAAAAGGGAACCCTCACCCACTGCTGGGGGGGATGTAGAATGGTGCAGCCATTGTGGAGGACAGTTTGGCGGTCCCTCAGGAAGCTAACTATAGAATTGCCATATGATACAGCAATCCCTCTGCTGGGTATATGTCCAGAAGAATTGAAAGCAGGGACACGAACAGATATATGCACACCAATGTTCATAGTGGCATTATTCACTATTGCCAAAAGTTGGAAGCAACCCAGTGTCCACCAACAGAAGAATGAATAAACAAAATGTGGTATATACATACAATGGACTACTACTTAGCTGTAGGAAGGAATGAAGTATTGACACATATAACAAACGGAAAAATCTTAAAGACCTTATGTTGAATGAAGTAAGTCAGTCACTAAAGGACAAATATTGCATGACCTCACTGATATGACCTAAGCATACTGAGCAGACTCGCAGAGCTGCAGTCTGGAGACCGAAAGGGAATAGAGGGTGGTGAGCTGATGCTCAATATGAGTAAAACCCATGATAAGGTAGAAGGAGGTGGTTGGCAGTGGGTGGGGGGCGTGGGGGATGATGGTACAGGGAAGTGAGTAGGGTCGATGGTGTTGGACTGTGGGGGTGAGCAGGATGGGGGGGTTTCGGTTGGACCATCCATGGAACTGGGGGCAACTGGAAGAAGGAACAAGTAAACTCTGGGGATTTGTAGGTCTGTGGTTGACACTACAATGGTGGGAATGTTCTTTTGGCAAATATGGCAGGGGAGGATCACTGATACAGGGCATAGGTGGTGGGGGGATATATGGGAAAGGGTGCACCTAAGGCATGCTTCTATGGAATATGACTGTGTTCATCTTGCCACAGGGTGCTATCTCTGTGGCTGGAGACCCACACAATAAACAAGAAAATATTAAATTCCCATCCTTGGAGTCCTGCTATGTTCTCAAATAGGGGGGAAGAACCTCTCAAGTGCATTGGCAGCACCTAATAAAAGAAAAGCCCTCAATATTAAGGCATGTAACTATAAACCTTATTCTTCAAAAACTGAAACTTAGTGGTTGCCAAAGGTTCCAAGGGGAGGGGAAGAGAAGAATGGGTGGAACATAGGACATTTTGGGGACACTGGAATTGTTCTGAATGATCTTGCAGTGACAGATACAGGCCATTATACATTTTTGTTAGCACCTATAAAAGGGTACAGGGCAAAATGTAAACTATACTGTAAACCACTGACCATGGTTAGTAGCAATGCTTCAATATTTGTTCATCAATTGTAACAAATGTACCATACTCATGTAGGATGTTATTGGTAGAGGAGGATGTACAGGGTGTATATGGGAAGCTCCTATATTTTCTATGTGACTTTTCTGTAACCTAAAGCTTCTTGGAAAATAAAGTGAAAAAAGATAAGACACTGGGGGAATATACATAAATTGTCAATATACATAAAAGATAACAGATTTTACAGTGATGAAAGGCACAATGCAAAAAAAAATTTTTATTTTTTTATTTTTTATTTTTTGGCTTTGTTTTGGGGGAGGTTTTGGATTGCAGAAGGCTTGCAACTGTGTGAGGGGTGGATCACTGGTACAGGGTGTCAGTTATGGGCAGATGTATGGGGAGGGGTGCACCTGGGGCATGCCTCTACAGAATATGAACGTGTTCATCTTGCCCTAGGGTGTTACCTCAGTGGGTCGAGACCCACACAATAAACAAGAAAATATTAAATTCCCATCCTGGGGAGTCCTGCTACATTCTCTAATAGAGTGGCAAGGATCTAGAGTACATGATCAGTGCCTAGCAAAGAAGGACAGACCAATATGCCAGGCCCTTGATACTGATGCTCGTACTTATGAACCTTTACTTGTGAAATTGAAACTCAGCTTAGTAATACATATTGCCTAAGTGTTACCTCCTGAAAGCTTCCTTGTTGCTCGATGTGGCCTTTCTCTAAGTCAAACTCAGCATATAAACTCACTACCTTTCCTCTGGCATGGGACATGACTCCTGGGGATTAGCCTACCCAGCAGCAAGGGATTATTACTTAGCCCCAACTAGCAATGCATTTGGAAAAAGACCTAGACCAAAAGGGGGGAAATAGTAAATAAAAATAAGATTTTATGGCTAACAGATTTCAAAGTGAGTTGAGACATCATTCCAGAGGTTACACTTATGTACGTCTCAGAAGGATCTCACTGACTGCCACAACAAACAATGCCTTAAGCAGGGGTACTCCTGAGGGCTCTAGAGACATCTAGATACTATATGCAGGGAAGATAACCCCAGGAAATTGACACCCCATCAGTGGGCCTTACCTTGGCATATATGATAACCTATTTCCCCAATGTATCAGAATTTGACTCATTTATAATTTCCTTACACATGGTTCTTTTGCCCCTTTTATTTGAACCTATAATTAGCACTATACTCATTAAATATATGTCCCAGAGACCTAAATCTTCAGGCTGTTCATATGCTGGTTGAGCCCTGAATCTCAGCAGAGTTGCATCCAACACCTACTCTCCAGTTCATTGGACTTACCCAGGACAACTAACAAAAGGATGATGATAGACAATGCCCATCCCAAAAAAGAGAGATTATCTACAACTGCAAACAAAACAGTTCCATCCAACTGCCCCATGAAGCTCCCTCTCAATCAGAAGCAGAGTAGGCATCACCATGCCAAAATCCTCAAGATTAAGGAATGAACAAAAATAATGGGGGAATACATCTATGGACTAAAGTAGACTTATTATTATTCTAGCAACAGAAGAACTTGTAACAGTCATATAAAGACAATGGTCACCAGAGGTTCTGAGGGGAGGGAAAGGGAAGAATAGGTGGAACATGGGGCATTTGGGGACATTGGAATTGTTCTGCATGACATTGCAATGACAGATACAAGCCATTATACATTTTGACAAAACCTAAAAAATTGTGCAAAGTGTAAACCATAACGTAAACTATAGAGCATGGTTAGCAGCAATGCTTCAATATGTGTTCATCATTTGTAACGAATGTACCACACTGATAAAAGATGTTATTAGTGGGGGAAGTGTAGGAGGGGGAAGGGGTAGAATATATGAGAATCCTCTATTTTTGATGTAACATTTATGTAATCTAAAGCTTCATTAAAAACAAAGAAAAAAAAATCCTACGTAAACCACAATCCAGATGCAGCTAGAGAATTATGGGTGAGTTTTAAGTCCATTCTACATATATTTTCAAATGAATCAATGATATTAGTCTCATTACAGTTCCATTATTGACCCTAGTTGCAGTTCAAAACAAGATAAAGTAGAGCAATTTTAAGAAAGCTAATTTAGTGCTATTTACCAACAACTAGTACTAATAATCCAAAAATAATTAAAAACCTATGCAGTAGACAAGTAGACTTCCATTTTCACTTAGGATTTAGAAAACCACAAGAGAATGATGCTCCCACCCAAACAAGTCCAGTTATCAATAAAATCATAACATTTTTAGCCTATTAGAAAGCTCTATCCTCAAAGCAACTAATTGATCTGAATTTCAAAAGGGGACAAGATTATCTGAGAAGAGATAGGATATGAACTGATTTGCTTTGTGGGGAATACATAAGGAAGAGTTAAAAAGCTATAAAAGTAAATAAGAAGGAAACAACTGACATTTTATTAATGTTTAAAGGCTGATGTTGGTGGCACAGGCATTCAGGTGGTTGTAGATAGCCGAACTGAGTTGAGCTGAGAGAACAGAGCTAGCAGGTATCAGAGTAACCTATTAAGACAATAAGCCAAATTGAAAATAATAGTCAAGTCTCTAATCACTTACTGTGATAGCATATATAAGAAGCTAAACAGGAGAAAATGTCAGCTCCCTCTGTATCACTTTTCCACATGGAACAATGCCACTAGGTGAGGGTAAGATAGATCAGCCCACAAGTGGGGAAATGTGTCCCTACAGAGGGAGGCCCAAACAAAAGGCTCCTGCCATTTTATTGACCTGGGTACCAGGAAGAGGGAGAAGGAAAAGGGCCATGAATGGAAAAGTGCTTAATACTGAGTCAGACTAAAGAAAATTCTCTTCAAGGAAACCCTCCCCCCAGAAGGAAGTGTTGGCAGAGGAAAGGAATGCTTTAGCAAAAGGCCTCAATAAGGAAGCTCCGAATGGAATGGAGGTGCTTGGGCCAAGAATGTAGATATGCATAAGAGCATGACCCCCAGGAGCCTGAGTCCATGACTGCAACTCCCTTCAGAGACTGCAATGCATTGGCTGCAATGCACCAAGTCTGATGTGGGGAGGGCAACTCTCCCCTGTGAGGCCTGCCAGGTAAGCCTTCGTAATTGCCTATAGTTGGGTCTGAAAGATAACATGTAAGTTTTTGTGCAAGAATCAAGTTCCGTACAGTTAGCATGACATTTTAGAATGCCCGGGAGCTCCACACACAGTGAAGTCCACACTACTTGCCAGCTGTTTTCCATGGGCCTCCAGCAGGTTCTCAAAAGAAAGAATGGTGGTGGGGCAGGAGCACTGAAGGAGCCTCGATGGCACAGCATTCAGGTGGTAATCGGCTGCTGCTGGATGACAGGCACACAACACATACCCTTCTCTCATATAAAGCAAAAGCTACTGCTTGGGGAGGAGCAG